>BSBK01006136.1:630000-672500 GCA_027943335.1 Chamaecyparis obtusa | reverse complement strand
TTGGTCTATTCTTCTACTTAACTAGATATTCCATATACCATTTTCCTCTTGTACTTCTGCCAATTCTTTGTTCCAAAATATGCTCAACCTCTTCTGTTTGTTTCTTAGGATAATCATTCAGTACGGTCATTTCTTCATCCGACTCATGATACTCATACAAATAAAAAATGTTGAAAATAGGTGATATATCCATGTCATCAGGTAACTTAATCTCATAAGCATTTCCACTGTCAAATCTCTTCAAAATCTTGCAAAGTCCAAACTTCTTCATTTTCAGCTTCCCATATGTTCCAACAAGAAATCTACCTTTCTTCAAATGAACCATCACTTCATCACCGACTGCAAAATTCTTATGTCTTCTTGATCTATTAGCTCTGCCTTTGTATTTCTGATTACTTTTCTCAAACTTATATTTCACATCTTCATGCAATGTCTTCATGTACTCCATAAAATTTACTCCTTCAACACTTCTCTTTCTTTCATCAACAATATCCCTCAAATTTTATATACCTCTCAGTTGTATGTCATTTATAATCTCAAAAGGTGTTTTTCCAATACTCCTATTCACTGAATTATTATATGCAAACTCTCCTTGTGCCAACACAGAATCCCAATTACTCGGTGTGTCTCCAACTAAACATCTCAAAAGATTTCCCAGACTTCTATTCACAACTTCTGTTTGTCCATCGGTCTATGGGTGAAATGTAAAAATATATTTCAACTTGGTGCCAAAATTTCTCCAAAGGGTCTTCCAAAAGTATGCAACAAATTTATTGTCTCGGTCAAAGATAATACTCCTTGATAATCCATGCAATCAGACAATTTCCTTAAAGAAAATATCTGCTATATGTACTGCATCTGATATCTTTCTACAAGGTATAAAATGTGCCATCTTAGAAAATCTATCCACCACAACAAATATAGAATCATTACCTATTATTGTCTTCAGTAAGCCAAGAACAAAATCCATACTGATATCAATCCAAGGTTTCTTAGGAACAGAAATCGGTGTATACAATCTAGTATTTTGACTTACTCCTTTTTCAACTTGACAAATTCCACAACTTTTCACAAATTTTTGAACATCTTTATACAACTATGGCCAAAAGTATTTCTCCTTAAGAAAATTCAATGTCTTATCAATACCAAAATGTCTAGCCATACCACTACTATGTTTTTCCTCTATCAAATTAGTTCTCATTTCTCCTCTCAGTATACACAACTGAATACCTTTAAACAACATACATTCTTGAATAAAATATTCATCCCATTTTGTACTCAGTTGATCTTGAATAGGTGCTCTGCACTTTCTCCATGGCTCAGAAAAATCAGGATCAAATTCATAAGAATCTCTCATGTCATCAAAGCCAAGAACTTCAATTTTCATCTTGGTCATCAAAGATCTCCTTCTACTCAATGCATCTGAAACTTGGTTAGGGACTCCACTCTTATCCTTTATCACAAATGAATAGCTCTGTAAATACTCAACCCATTTCATATGTCTTTGGTTCAACTTATTCTAACTACCCAAATATTGTAAAGCTTTATGATTAGTATACAACACAAATTCACTTGGTATCAAATAATATCTCCATTTCTTCAGTCCTTGAACAATAGCATAGAATTCTTGATCACACACAAAATATTTTCTTCTTACATCATTCAACTTTTCACTAAAGAAGGTAAAATTGACTCAACATAGCTCCTATTGCACTTCCACTTGCATCACATTCCACTTGAAATACCTTATTGAAATCATGAAATGCCAAAATAGGCAATTCAACAACCTTCTACTTCAGAGTCTCAAAACTTTTATCAGCTCCATGTGTCCACTTGAATTCTCTTTTATCTCCTCTCATAGTCTCATTCATAGCATTACAAATCAAACTAGAATTCCTAATGAAATTTTGATAAAAACTTTCCAAACCATGAAATGATCTTACCTCACTAGCACTCTAAGGTGTAGGCCAATTCAAAATACTTTCAACCTTTTCAGGATCCATCTTCAAACCATCAGTTGAAATCACAAATCCCAAATACAAAATCTCCTCTTTAATGAATGAGCACTTTTTCAAATTTATCAGCAACTTTTCCTCTTTCAATCTTTGTAATATTGTTTAACATGCAACAAATGTTCTTCGCTAGTCTTACTGAATATCAAAATATCATCTAGGTATACAATCACAAATTTACCCAATAATTTCTTCAAAACTTCATTCATCAACCTCATAAAAGTACTTGGTGCATTAGTTAAACCAAAAGGCATATCAAACCACTCATACAAACCTTCTTTTGTCTTGAAAGAAGTCTTCTAGTCATCACCTTCTCTGATTTTGATCTGATGATACCCAAATTTTAAATCAATTTTGGTAAAATACTTTGCTACAGTCAAACTATCCATTATATCATCCATTCTCGGTATAGGGAACCTATATTTCACTATTATCTTATTGATTGCTCTGGAATCAGTACACATTATCCATTCTCCATTCTTCTTAGGTGCCAACACAATAGGTACTACACAAGGACTCAAAATTTCTTTGATCAAACCTTTCTACAACAATTCTTGAATCTATCAGTTCAATTCTTGATTCTCGGTAGGTGTCAATCGATGTGGTGCCTTATTCGGTAAACTAGCTCTAGGGATTAGATCCATGCAATGATCAATGCTTCTCTTCAATGGAAAACCATAAGGTACATTATTAGAAATGATCTCACTATACTCGGTGAGTAACTTATCAATCTCCCTAGGGACACTATCCTCTATTTTCTTACTTAGTTTGTTAGGAATCATAGCAAAACATACACCATTCTTCTTCAAGCCCTTAACAAAATTTATTCCTTCCATCAAGAAAACTTTCATGCAAATGTGAAAACATTACTAACATGTTCTTCAATCAAAGGTAACAAGATCTGTCTTCTTCCATTAGCCCAAATATTATATTTATGCAATATCCCATCATATATAGCATGTCTATCAGATTGCCAAGGTCTACCCAACAAAATATGACAACAATCCATAGGAATGATATCACATAACACCTTATCATAGTACTTTCCAATTTTCAAATTCACATAACATTGTTCACTTACCAAGAGTGTATGCTCATCCTTGATCCATGAAATCTGATAGGGCTTCAGATGTTCCAACCTTTTCAACTGAAACTTTGTAACCATTTCCTCAGATGCTAGATTCTCCGAGCTAACAATGTCAATGATTACCTTCCAAACTTCATCTGAAACTCTACATCTTGTCTTGAACAAAATTTTCCTTACTAGATCTTCCTTATTTCTTTCACTCCAAAGTTCTCTCCTTACCATTAAGTTATTTTTCTTCTCAGAGTCATTCAGTGACTCTTCTTGCACTAAAGCATTTCTACTGTTACCAACCTTCTTACTTGCATGTGTACAAAAGATCTATGTCCTTATTCTCCACAATTGTAACAAGTTCCTCAGAAACCACCTCTGTTATAACCACCTCAGTAGTTACTGCCTCTACCTCTAGATGAACTTTCACCTTTCCACTCGGTCTTGCCTTTATCCAAACTTGTATTTTTAGGTTTAGATCTACTATTTTCACCATGCGATCTACCTCTTCCTCTAGGGAATCTACCACCTCTACCTCTTTGTCTTTTGTCATGTCTCTTGTTCAATTTCTCCTCATCTTTCAATGAAAATTGATAAGCCTCTTCAATGTTCTCCAATTTGACCAAACTGATTTCTTCCTGGATGGAAACTCTCAAACCATTCAGGTATCTAGCAATTCTTTCCATATCATCTTCATCATGTCTAGATCTAATATCTAATATATAGAATTCCTCAATATATTCATTTACTAAGCTATCTTTTTTTCTCAAACTTTGCATTCACCTAAGTAGGTTAATCTGATAATCACAAGGTAAGAAATTTCCTTTCAATTTATTCACCATTTTATTCCATACCTTGATTTTCCCTTTTCCTTTCCTCTTTTATCCAACTGCAGGTGTTCCCACCATAAGGATGCATGAATTTTCAACTTTGTGCTTGCAATTTTCACCTTCTTTTCCTTAGGTACATTTTCATACTCCAAGTACTTTTCCATCTCGGTGATCCAGTCCACCAATTCATCAAAATCCAATTTTCCACTATACTCGGGAGGAATAAATGGTGGTGTAGACTTTAGATTTGTCAAAGCCTTCAAGAATCTTTCCTCACCTTGATCCATCATAGGTACAGGTTCTACATCACCTTGTTCTTCCTCAATTTCATCACCACTAACATCTTCAAGATGTCTTCCTCTTCTCTGGGCTATTTCAACAACTTCCAATCTAATTGCAAGTTGTCTCAACATGTCTACCAATCCTGGATCCGTATCTCACCTCTCATGAACCACCTTGAAAACACTCTGCAATTGCAGGTCAGATCACAATCTGATACCCCACAAAAAATCAACTAGGACTTGACGAGAAGGAACATTCAAAACTAGATTCACAAACCTAGATCCAGATCTCACCTCACTCTGATACCACCTAATGCAAAGGGCAGATGGGGAGAGGGTAAAAAGGAACACCCTAACTAGATCCACCTTGTAGAACAACACGCAGAAGAAACAACACAACAAGTGAGAGAAAGAATACATATATCTTTCATATATTATAATCAATTTGATTCATACATGTCAGGCTGTAAGGCCTTCTTGTTTTAGGCTAGATATTACAATCAAGAACATAAGTCCTCTAACATGTGAGGATCTGTCAATAATCTCTAATCTTCTAGCTTCTATCTTTGATGTACTAATTGATGTCCTAAAACTACAACCAAAGACTACATTTATACAAGAGGCTACCGAACAAGTTAGTCTTTAGATCCACCATCAACAAAAAAAAATGACCAGATCTAGGTTCACATGCTTTCGAATGATAGATACCATCATTAAATCCATGACCAAAATTAATTTCAAGAGTCGGCCTCAACAAAAATCCAAAACAAATAACTCGATAAGCAAGGATAACTGAGTGCCAAACAGGCATCACTAAATGCCAGGGAAATTCACCGAGTGCCAGAGAGATAACTGACCAACATGAGTATACAAAGGAAACTATGCAACACCAAACCAACTCGGTCAAAGAAGGAACCAAGCAAGACAAAAAGCTCCAAACATCTTTTTGGTGACATAGGATTGCCAAGGACCTGAGATGCTCCTGCATCAGCTTCCTTGATATCTATGCTAGAGATGAGTACACAATGATAATTTCTTTTAGAGAATCTCATGGTCCCTACCTATGACCAGTCAGATTCTAAGATGGTGTATGAAAATGTTGGTCCTAAATCATCATTGTATCAAGAAATCCTTTCCTACCTTTGTGATAAGACCATTCCCCTCACCCTTATGCCTAACAAATAGAAAACCTTCAGCCATCATACATCTCATTACACAATCCTTAGTGATACCCTATTTCAAATACACTTTGATGGAACTCTTCTTTGATGTCTAAATTCAGGGGAGCACAAACAACCTTGGAAGAGTTACATCAAGGACTCTGTGGAACCCATTCTAGTGACCTTACTTTAGCAAAGAATTTGCTATGCATTGGACACTACTAGATGACAATGGAGAAGGATGAATATCACTTTGTGAAGATATGCATTCCCTATTAGCAACATGACGATATGATACACACTCCCACTCAATCTCTCCAACTCACCATTATGCCTTGGCCTTTCTCTTGTTGGGGCTTTGACCTTGTGGGCCAGCCATTCCCTAATTCTTCTAGTGGTCACAAGTATATCCTAGCTACCACTAAGTACTTTACCAAATGGGTTGAAGCAATCCCCCTTACCTACATTACCTATAAACAAATTTCCAAGTTTATCCTAAACTACATCATTTGTCACTAGGACATCCCAAAAGATCTTCATACTGATAATGGAACACCCTTCAAGAATAAGGATGTCATCGATGTTTGTAAGAAATTTGGCATTACCTAGCATTTCTCATCCAAATACTTCCCATAGGGAAATGGTCAAGATGAGGCTACAAATAAAACCATATTGAAAATTCTCAAGAAGATTGTTGATGACGTTGGCCGTGATTGACACCTACAACTCAACCCTTCCCTTTCGGCCTATCGCACCTCCATTTGTACTCCCACTAGAGCCACTCCATTTTCCCTTGTCTATAGCTCTGAGGCTGTCCTTCCCATTGAAATTGGGCTCCCTTCTCTCAAGATTTATCTCAAGAACCTGATGTTCAAAGAAGAATACTGAGTTGCTCACTTGTAAGAGTTGCAAATCCTTGATGAGAGATTCCTCAATGCCCTCAACCACCTTCGCATGTATCACAATTGCTCGTGTCTCTAGTTCAAAAAGAATATCAAGCCTCATGAGTTTGAGGTGGGTGATTTGGTCCTGTAGCATAACATGAAGAACCTCAAGAGCTGAGAAAATAAAGGAAAGTTTAAACCCAATTGTTTGGGTCCATTTGTTATTACTCCCAAGTTTAGTTCTAGGGCATATCAAATTTCAATACCTGAGGGAGATCCACTCCCTTATCCTACAAATATTCTACATTTGAAGTGCTTCTATGCATAGTCAACATTTAGTTCCTAGACAATGTTTATTTAGCAAAAAATATGAAAAAGTCCTTCAAAAATCCTAAAAATAAAAAAAAGTCCTAAGAAAAATCCTAAAAATCAGAAACGATCCTGAAAAAATCCTGAAAATTAGATAAAGTCCCAAAAAAGTTCTAACAATCCAAAAAGTAGAAAATCATAAACAATAGAAAAAGTTCCTGAAAAAATCATTGTCTTGGTGTAAACCTAGTAAATAGGGACCTTGCAAAAAAAAAGGAAAAAAAGAGAGAATAATCAATAAAAATCACCAACCAGTGAAAACTTGGCAAACAAGCACTCTGTGAAAGTTCCACAGTGAAAACCTATTTCAGGCACCGTGAGTAGTAGATTTGGATCCATTGTCTTTTTTTATCCATTATCCATGTCCTTTGACACCTTTTTTGCAGCAATGAAACACGTCTTCATCCCAGTCCTAGTCTAGTTTCTAGCCTTTGCTCCATATCGTAATAAAGATCCAAACACAATCCTGACACGCTGAGTTGAACCCCATCATACTGAGCTTTTTCTAGACACAGTGACCACAAAAAATTTCTTATCAAAATCAACATCACAATCAAATCTTTGAGTTATTGTTCCTTTCACATTTATTGCTAATGAATATCCATCTTTATAAATCATTCAATCTTTTCCCTGCATGATGCGTCCTTCCTCAATCGGCTAAAATCAAACCAATCAATCCTATCTCATTCATCGCAAGAACTATGTGTTGGTAGTATTTTTGGTCTCGATGTTTTCCTGATCAAAATTTTGAGTTCTTGTTTGGTCTCTCTTGTAAAATTTTCAGTCCTAGGTGAATAACCTTAGGTTTAAGACCCTTTACCCTAAAAAATCCAAAAAGCCCTAATTTAACCTTTCGACCTTCTATTTTTCTGTTACTTTATTAGGTTAGCTAAAACCTTCTTAAAGGCATGTGTACTTTATTTTTCCTCGGCTAGTCACTCAGTCTCCCAAAGAAATTGGCATATTCCTAAAAGTATAGTGATTTCTCAAAAACCCTTTGTCGCCTAATCTCAAAATAACTTTGGAATATTCTTTATCTTTAATCAACCTAGCGGTTGCTTTTAGTCTCCAAGTCTCTGTATGTTTTTTCAAGATCTAGTGACTGCTTTGATAAATTTTGTGAGAACAGCTATAGTTTTGCCATCTCTAAGTTGAAATTACCTTTGGTCAGGTTGTCTCTAAATGAATTTTAAAAGTGAAGTATTTTTCAGCGATTATGAATTTCTCTTTGGTCATTGAATCTCTAAATATATGTGTGGTCTATATTCTATGATTATCACCAAGTCTCCAGGTTTTCATGTGGTAAGTTCCTTCATTCAATGACTTGGCATTTTAACGGTCGTGTCTTCTCCAGTTCCTGGCTATTATTTTCTAGGCAGTCAGTGACCCAGCGACGCAGTTATCTCCAGATCTCCTGATGCGGTGGTTAAGTTATAAAGGATCAGAAGACTTAGTATGGGCTGTAAGATGAAGATTTGATCGACGGATGACATTTAATCTTAGAACTAAACTACGGTTTAGAAAATGATTTAGCGAATCAGAGAGTAGAGGTATTCACTGAGCCTCCAGTTTTAACCAAGGTTAGAGAAAGTGTTTCACGACTAGGAGATGCATATAGTCGAATGATCTCTAGATTTTGCTGAGTTAAAAGAAAGTTAGTAAGTTGCATCTTCTTAGCTGCTGATTTAAGTTTGATCCTATGGTGGTCGTGAAGTCTAAATACCAAACTCAGGATAAGAAAGGCTGTCAGCGATCAAGAGTTTGCCTATTGTTGCCAGATCTCATAATAGAAGTTGAAAGTAATCTTAGTCATGTGATCTCATAAAGAGAAATATTTCATCTGTGACTAAGAAATAAACTATGGTCACTGGATCTCTAGATGGTCAGGTCGGGAGATCTCAGGAAGAAGTTTGAATAGTCAACCAGACTCAGCAACTAGGAAGTGTTTTATGGTCGCCAAGTCTCGTGATGGCCCTTTGTCACCTAATCTTGAGATAATTTCAAAAGTAAATATTTTTGATGTGACTGAAACTGTGGCCCTTTGTCGCCAAATCTCAGTATAAAATTTTTAATTTGTCTTTGGCATCAGATCACCAGATGATTTCAAAAGGTTCCAAATGTTTTAGCGACTATGATTTCTCATTGTTGCTAAGTCTCCAAATAAAATGTAAGCTATTATATGACTAAGTTTTCTCAGTTGCCAGATCTCTATAACTTTTGAAATCATGCCAGATTCTCTAGTGACTACAAAGATTGTATTGTCGCTAGGTCACCAGAAGGTCAAATTTGAATACAAGTCATCTTCTCAGCCATGGCTAGTGAATTGAAGTTTTGAGCATGCCAAATAATGGCGAAGTGACATTGTTTCTACTTTTTGATCTCCAACAGATTTTTGCATTCAATACAGTTGAATAAGTATTGCTGTTCTCTATTCATTTCAATTAACCAAGCATTCAGAGAGCTAGAGCAACAAGATTTTCTGAACATTTGCAAAGATCAAGGCGTCCAAAATTTGTAGAAAATTTAAATTTGTAGACAAGATGAGTCAACAGATAGGAGGTGAATCTTCAACCGGTAAGAGTGCTAGGGAGAAGGCCAAGGAGAGCTTCTCGGATGAGTTCCTCATCTTGTTGCTGGGTTCATCACATAACAAGAAGGTGAGTGATGAATGTGTTTCTGATGAATTTACTTTTAGTAGAGATGCCAAGACACAAGAGGTCTCAGGGATGTGTTTGTTTAAGTATTTTCACAAAAATGCTGGGAGTCCCATCCTCGTCTCAAACCCTTGGGCGACAAGACTAGGAAAGTTGATTGTTCCCAAGGTTTTTCTTGATGTAGATCTCCTAATTGTCTTGTCACATAATTATGACCCTTTGTCCAAAACAATTAGGAAGAGTGACAGTTTCTGTCTAGTTACCCTAGAAAGAAATTCATTTATTAGGGCTTTTGGTATCCAGGTCCCTATGGTGATAGAGATAAAATTGCAGGATTTAGCTAATAGATATATCAAAGAATCTGCTATAGTGACAAAGGAAATTCAGAATCATGTGCCACGAGAGAACCAAAACTACATTGGACCAGTTGCTAGGTCAACTTTCCCATATTGTTATAAGGATTTCAAATTTTATGTAAAGTATATTGGTTATGGTTTGTGCAATGTACTGGAAATTGATGGGGGAGAGAAAATCCCTTCAAATATCTTGATGCTGATATTGGACTCTCAGAGTCTCCACACAACAAAAGGATATGATTATATTGGTTTCATAATAGAGAGAATGCACGAGGGGTTGGTAGCTCTGAAGCAGCATGTGGATGGATCTGGTGCCATGCCTAGGTTTTTGCATTACTCTTTGCTGATGCACCTAATTTTGTTTTTTAATTATGATATTATGAACATGGACAATCTTGAGCCACATATGACATATAGGGGACGACCAAATCCTCTTTAGTTTTGGTTGAGATCTTGGAGTCCTTCATCTAAGAGGAGTGATTTTTGTGTTTTTGAAAATTGGATTGTTAGGCCTATTCTCCTCAGCTTGGGGGTTAACATTTCTAGCCTCCCTACCAAAGTTTTGCAAGTAGTGAGGCCTCAATAATTTGTTGACAAATGGAATAAGAGTCACAATTGGGGTGACATATACTATGGGGTGAACCCACAATAGTGGGTTGCACTTTTTTGCCTGAACGGACACTGAACACTAAATTTTGAAAAAAAAATCATATTCAGATGCATATTGTCGTTAAACCATTTGAAATCAAAAGATGAGGTAAATTAGAGTCTTTTAGGATTTTTTGTCTAGATTTTAAATATATTTTTTATTTTTATTTTTAAATTGATTTGAATTTTTTTTCTTTCTCCCATGAAAACTAGTATGTTGCTCAAAACGTAATTTTCAAAGAGTTACATTGTTTTCATAGAGCATAAATTTTTTTCTAAAATAGATATCAATGTGATTCTTTTGAATTTAGTTTTTTAACATCCATACGGAGGGCATGCAATTGGTTTGAAAAAACTATTATGATTATTTCATATTTTATTAATGTTTAAAGTTGACTAAACTGTAATTTTGACATGCATTCACTACATAGCTTATAACTTGTTGTGTATTTGTCCAATTTCATTTTTTTTTATTTTTATAGAAAGATAACTTCAATACCTAGGGCATATATATTTTAAAAATAAAAATTCTCTCATTTACTATTTTTCCATTAGCGTCAAACATAGAGGTAGACATATGGTGAAATATCTATGTTTAGTAAAACTAAAAATACAAAGTCATAATAAAATTAATATATATTAACATTATAATCATTGGAAAGATTTTTCTTAGTAGTATCTTACTACAGAGATAGTTTTTTCAAATGGATTCATTTGATTTTCCAAAAGATAAATTCAAAGTGATTTTTTGTCAGCATTTTAATAGGTGCGAAGGAGACTCCGTTATAGGTATGAATGAGGAGTATAGATGGTATATCTATGTTTTTTTTAATCTAAGAGGCTTTGAGCTATCCATTTGTAATTAAAGCCTACAAATAGAACCTCTCAAGGCTTAAATCATCATATTTTATCAAAAATCTATTATTTCAGCAAAAATCAGCATCTCTAAAAAAGTGTAACCCACTATTGTGGGGTCACCCTATGGGAAGGGATATACAATAATTCAAGTCTATGGTTGCCCTCAGCCTCCTCACCTGTTACCTTATTTTGTTCCATGAAGGGTGGCATTTCTAGAGTTTATTTGGAAGCTAATGCTCACTAAAAAGGAGCATTTATCCTCTCACAGGAAGGGTACTTTCACCCCAAGGCACTTCAGAGTGCATAATATCACCATAGGCAAGAATGCCTTTAGCAAAGTAAATGATTGGTTGGGACAATTTGGGATGCATGCTGCTCCCTACGGGTATGTGGATATTGAAGGATTCATAGTTGCTGCCAGGCAATATTACATGCCCACCTTCCCATTCAATAAAAGACATGAGGAGTATCTTGAGGAAGATGCAATTAGGAACATCATAGAGGATGAGGAGGTGGTGAGTATTGCAGATCAAATAAATGAATTTTATGCTATAGAGAAGTGAGTCAAGAAAAAGGGATTGGTATTCAGTGGTTTCTTCCCTAATTTGCCTTATCTTTAGAGACTTGAGAAAATGATGGCTCAATTCCACACCCTGATGAGAGGTTTTGAAGATAAAATTGATGAGACTGATAAGAAGAAGGGTGCCCACTTTGAGTTAGATTGTGATGAAGATGGTAGTGATGGCTACTCTATACATAGCATCCCTCCCTTAGAAACAATAATGATGGAAGGGAACCAGCATGGTGAAAATGTAGTTGATTTAGCTGAGCTCAGTAGCTATCATGATATAAGTGAACCACCTGCAAAGAAGTAGAAGCTTCTAATGGGAGAATCTACTCAAGTGAAGAAAATAGATAAAATCAGAGCCCTCTTCCTTGGAACTGGTGTACATCACCACCAAATTAGAAAGAAGGTGATAGAGGAAAAGAGGAAGCAAAAACTTGTGCAACCAGAGGTTGAATTGCCCTTGGCCCTATGCCAAGATGAAAGAATGATAAAATAAGATGCCTTCTTAAAGGATGATAGTTTTATTAAATCTAAGGAATTCAAGAGCTTTTTGATTTGGCACAAGCAACAACAGGTTGCATCTAATGTGTAGATCACTAAGGAGGGTCAGGTACCAAAAGAGGCTGTCCAAGAACTAAGGGAGTATGATCTTGAGGCTAAAAATTTTACCCCAGATGAAGCCAGATAGTTGGCGAAGAAGAGCAATATGCTACTTGTGCTTGGGTGGAATTTACATTCAGATTTTATAATTGATCAGATTACAAGGCAGGAAGACATCACTTTGTCTTCAGAAACTCAAGTGGGGGACATTATCAAAGGATTTGGGTATAGCCAAAAAAATCAAGCTTTAGCTCTATGAAGCTTGTACCCTAAGGATAAAAAGCCATCAATTTTAAATGTGAAGGAGCAAATGGAGGGAGATAAGATTGTGAGGTCTATCCACAATACAGGGGACCTTAAGATTTCTCAACTATTAACCCATTTTGCTAAATTAAATGAGGATAAAACAAGGCAGCTTTCAGAGAGGTATGGCTATCTTTTGGAGGATTATAGCACATTGTTGTGGGACAGAGATCTTAGAATAATAAAGGAGAAAGCATTAGAAAGGTCTCTTGAAGACTTAGAGCTCCAAATGATGAATACTCCTATGAAAGCCCCTACACCTCCTGAGCAACGAACAACACCAATAATGATAAAAGAAGAGGTGGCTGTAGAACTAGAAAAGATAAATGAGGAAAAGAATGAGGCTATCCTATAGGCCCTATTAAAAATTCTGCAGCATAGAATTAATATAATCAAGGATAAGTCTGATCTTGTTTTTAATGCTTATAGCAAGTTGCCATAATTAGAGATAGAAGTTTATAATTATGTACAAATTTTTAGGGGATATCATGCAACTTGGTCTGTCAAAGCACCACTTTTTGAGAAATTGGCTTTTGCTCAATCCTTGAGAGATGATATTCAAGAGTCAGTTATGAGGGTTGGTGAGGAGATAGATAGGATTAAAGACATATTACCACTTTTTAAGGGTAAGGAAAATTTGATTGAGGCTAAGATAGCCATGCTCAGCTCTTGTTCCAACAAGTTTATTCCTTCTATCAATAATGGAGATGGAACCATTAAAAGCTTTGATCAGTGGAGATCATATTTTGATCTTATATTGCCTAGGAAGGAGGCATTTTTAGGTGAAGAAAATAAAGTTGATTTGGAAAGCTTCAATAAAACCCTGGATGAAGCTTTTAAGGCAGAGACAGATCTCACCAAGTTTATAACAGATGTTAAAGAAATCATAGACGCTGGGTGGGGAAGACAAAAGGCACAATTACAGCTAGCCCAGAATTTTAAATGGTCGTCAGAAGAAGAAATAAGTGTATTTGATGAGCTAACAAAGCCCAATAAAACTAAATCCACTACAATTGACTTGGAGGCTTTGGATGATGAGTGAGGAGGACATCTAGAGCACCTGAGACCTGAGCCTAAAATACAGGGATGATAAGCTATCATTTAAGAATGGTGTAAATTAGTTGGATGGCGGTCACCATATCTTGTTATAACTTCCATAACTATCATGAATACTCACAGACAAAGGTGTCATTTATTAGCAATCCAGGATGCAGAACAAGCCAAGACTTTTCTGTCTTTCCACCGCTAGAGGGCTTGTTGTATTTTGTTTTTTATGATTTGTCTCTTATGCTCTTAGGGTTAGGGTTTTCAACCATCTAAATCTTTTTTCATTCTCATTGATAAGATAATTCCAAGATGGTTGAAGATATATATAAATAGGGTTGTAAAACTCATTTTTGAGGGAGTGAAAGATAATAGAAAAAATTGAACAAAATTTCTTTGAAGGAGACTTCTAAATTTTTGTGTCTGACCTTCTGAGTAATTGAATTTTGAATGTAATTGGCAAGTTGATTTTAATACAAATACAGTACAACTTCTGTCATATATTGGTTTTGTCTCTTTACTTTTATGTTGTACTCTTGTATGTTTTATATGTTAGGCATCTAAAATATACTAGTTGTAATGCAACTTGTTTGACTGATTATGAGTTTCTTTCAAGGAAAGAATTAAAATTCTCATAGTTCATTTTAAAGAGTAAACATATCTATAAGGATTGTTGATGATAACAGTGTTTGGTGAACAGAGTAGTTTGTAAGGCAATCTACTTGAATTTGCAGATAGTATGTAAGGCATACTATTGTATTTCCTTTAAAATTATCTTGTTGATTTGCATTTGAATTTCTTTTTCCCAATGGATAAGGAACTAGTTTAGTATTTGTTTCTTATAGTTTTATCTTTCATATTTCTCAAAAGGAAAATTTGAAACTTTCATATCGTTTACCAGTACTTTTTCGTTTCATGTTTACTGCACAAAACAGATTGGATTGTGCCTAAATCGTACAGTTCTTATTTCTAGATTTCTTAAAGAGAGAATCATTTAGGTTGCCCCTCCTTAAAAGGAAGAAGGATGAGAATCCTTAAATTACTGATCCTTGCTGTATTCACAATCATATTTTTCTTGGTTAAGCTCTACATCAAATTTATCCTGGTCATATGCATTGTGTTTTATAGATTAATACATTAGAAGGATAAATAGTGGATCAGTGTCCACTTATATAATACTGTGTAATCAGTAATCATCAAAAGGTAATACCTGCCTGAGTATGTGGAGCTCAAAAATGAAGGAGGATCTTATCCAATCATCAGCAATTAGGTCTTTCTCTTGGTTGAATTAGTTTCAAGGAGCCTAGTTTCAAGGAATCATTTAAGACATTTGACTCATGCAAGAAAAATCCCTAACAAATTGGTGACTCCATTGGGGATTCCAATAGAGATCTTTTACAAAGTCACAAGTGATGCAGGTTTCAAGTTGAGTTCAACTCCTGGCTTGCTCATTTCTTACCAGTTAGTCACCATTGAAGATTAGAGTAGTCCTTTCATCTTTCAATATCTTTCCTTTAGGAGCCTGGTTGATAATCTCTCCCAAAGAGTACTGGAATACTTTCTCTAAACCCTAAAATGAAATTGGGTGGTGACTCTTTACAAAATCTCTATACTAGTGTTCTAAATAAAGAATTCCCTATTTTATAATGACTCATAAAAATACAAGATCTTAGAGAAAAGAACATCCAGAAGAAAATCTAGAAGGAGAACTCCTGACTACCTCAAGATAAAGTCAAATGAGGAAGGGGAGAAATAGTAATGACATATCTTTCACATGGAAATAGAAAGGAAATGTGAGGACATAAGATCCTATTCAAACAAACTAAGAAGCAAATACTTCGGAGTACGAGGAAGTATTTGATTTGGGTTTAAATCAGTATGAGGATTATTATTCACCCTCTAAAAGGATGGAAGGAGAACACAACCTCATAGGAGAGGAATCCCTAGAAATAACAGAAGATCTAGAAACTAGAGTAGGAATAGATAAGACTTCGTTCCTTCTTTTCCCCATGATTCCTCCTTACAGGGTCACCAAATACCAGATGACCACCAAGAAGAGGTCCTTGCCCAAAAGTCCTCATCTGAAACAACCCTTCCTGATTCTGAGGAAATTTTTGAAGAAGTGTTTGAATTGGAAAGAAAGACCTGAGAGAAAATTCAAATAAGGAAAAAAAGAGTGAAAGAAAAGGAGGAAAAGATTAGGCATGCTATGATTAGAGCAGAACAATTGAAGAAGAAATTGTTGGATTTTGAAGCCATAAATCATGTTCCTATGACTGAACAAACAGAAGAGCAACCTATTGTCCAACAAACTTATGAAATAAGAAATCCTAGGGACAAAGGTAAACAAAAGGTTGTAGGGATTTCAATAAATGAACCAAATCTTGCCAAGAAGTCTCTAGATCAAGCAACAAGATTAGATGCTGACTTAGAAAAGGAAAAAAGGGAACAAGAATTGTTGGAAAAAGAATTGGAAAAAGTAGAACTAGAAGCTACTACAAAGAAAGATTGACTTCCTCAAACAATCTTCTGGACCCACTAATACACTTTCCACTTCTCTATTACAAGGTGCAAATGTGTTGAATACTGCTAAAACTATAGGTATGCCCAAGACTTCTACTATTTCAAATATCCAAACATCCACATCTTTAGGTGCTCACCCATCTTAGATAGGATCCATCCATGAGAGACATAAGCAATTGGTTTTTATTGGGATTCATGGCTACCCAAATCCCATCCCTGATGAAATTAGGAAAAAGCTTCCAGAATTTACTAGAAGCAATGTAGTCACTTGTGAAGAACATTTGAAAAGTTTCATTGATGTAATAGATGACTACAACATTGAACCTGATGATGTGATCATGAAGCTTTTTGTTCAATCTCTAACCGAAGATGCTAGAGATTGGTTTAGGAATTTACCTCATGCTAGCATATGTTCATGGGATCAGTTCAAGCATTTTTTCAAAGAACAATATGGTGATAAAACCGATGAAGGTTTCATGCTTAATGAATTCAATAACATCAATAAAAACCCAAATGAGGGTGTTGTTGAGTTCAACGTCAAATTTTAGAAAGCTATGCATAAATTATTGCAAGTTATTAGGCTAGATGACAAGATTTGTTTGGTCACATACCTTAATGCTTTTGATTCAAAAATGGGATATCTTTTGAGAGACAAGAACCCTAGAAATCTTGCAAAATCTTACAAACTGGCCATTAATATAGAAAGCAATAGAAGAATATCAAGGAAGTTGGGAAGAAGGGAGGATTATAAACCTCCAATCTCAAATAGAAAGGAACTAGGGAAATCTGACACAAAACTAAATGATGAAGATAGTTTGAAGAAAATCTTCAAAGCAATAAAATATTTAAAGCCTAGTGAAGCAAGAAATAGTGGAGTGTAGGGAAATGATAGACCATCCTTCAATAACTTTAACAAGTTACCAAGAATGCAAAACTATCCTTACAACACTTAGTGGAAAGATGGGAAGCCAGTGCTTCCTGAAAGAAAGGATAAACCAAATGATAAGACCCTGGACCCCTTGCAAAAAAATACAATAAATCTGAATGATGATGTTCCCTGGTGCATTGCCCGCCAATCACCTCATGACCCCTATTACTGTGCAATTGCTCAAAGTGTCTCTGTAGATGAAGAACAAGATAATAGCAATGAAGAGTCTTATGATGATCAAGGATGTGGCATGACTTCTTCATATATATATGATGAAATGGATTCCAATAAAGAAGATGAAGGCAAAGATGTTGGTAGCTCCCAAATTAGAAATGAGGATTACCATCAACAAGTGTTTTCTGATGAAGAAGATAGTCAGTTGGATATAGTCCAATGCAACAATTTAAGAAATGATAATTTAGTGGTGTTGAGAAGACCTTCTGATGAAGAAATTGCACAAATCATAGAAGATATGGTCACCCAAGCCAAAAGTAACTACAGCTTAAGAAATAGGGTAGTGGGTGATTCAAGTCAAAAGTCATTCAGTATATTTATCAAAAAGTCAGATAGAGATGCGAAGCAAACTCAAGACAAAAATAAGGCTACAGATGTTGTTAGCAAGACTAAGATCAAGAAGAATGTCACATTTTCTCCTCCTAATGTGACTTACAAAGTAAAGCATAAACCTCTTTAGGAAACTATTGTTTTTGCCCAAAAGGAGGTCAAAACCCTGAATAAGGATCAACATGGCCTTATAGAACATGAAGAAAGTAAGGAGGCTGTTATCATTAAGCAGGATATAGTTGACCCCAAGTATATTCTAGTTGACATGGGAAAAATGTTATCACAAATTACTGTTAAAGTACCCTTATTAGAAATTATGAGAATAGAAGAGCATAAAGATAAGGCTTTGAGTTGGGTAAATGGAGTTCTTCCTTCTAATTCCCAAAGTTCCACCAAGGTTGGTAAAATGGCTGCTGCAGCAAGTGATTCAAATGAAAACCAATGTGGGGAAATTATTTCTGAGATCACTTAGATTTATTTGGATACTAATGTTGTTAATACTATGACAAGAACTATTGATCCTTTCTTTCTGTCTCTAATAGTAAATGGAAAGTTGTTAAAAAATTGTATGATTGATTTAGGAGCCTCCAATACTATTATGCATATAGAAATAATGAAATCATTGGGTTTGAAAGTGGATACACCTCATGGGAGGTGTCAGGCTATGGATTCAAGAGAGGTCCCTATTATTGTTACTATAAAAGCATTTCCTTATAGGTTGGTAGATTTCCCTAACAAGATGTTTACTATGAGTGTTCTGGTGGTTGATATCCCACCCCATTATGGAATGTTACTATCAAGAAAATGGAGTGCTTCAATGGGAGGTAGCATCCAGTGTGATTTATCCTTCACAACTTTCAATATTGATGGAAACAATGTGAAAGTATCCAGAGAAAAAAGAACCCCACACATGATTGAACTAACTAATATGGACAAATTGAATTGTTGTGTGGATGTTGACATGGAGAATTTTAGACTAGAAAAGGCCATTTCACAAAAGGAAGATTCAAACCCACTGACTCAGGAACTGAAAGAACAATAAAATGGACTATGGTAGATGTATTTTGATGCAGCTTGCTCGAAAGAAGGCTCAGGAGTTGGGGTTCTACTCATATCTCCATTAGGTACCACTTTTAAGTATCCTTCTCATTGACTTTTCAATGCACAAATAATACTACTAAGTATGAAGCACTATCATTGGGATTGAATATTTCCATCAAACATGGGATAAAATGTTTAAAGGTTTTTGGTGATTCTGAACTTGTGGTGGCACAAGTTCGATCTAAGTATGCTGTCAAGAATGATAGATTAAGACTGTATAAACATGTAGTCTGGGATCAGATTGAAATGTTTGATGATTTCAATATTTGTTGGGTAGAAAGATCCAAGAACATAATGGCTGATTTTTTGGCCAATGTTGCTTTAAGGAGAGATGATTCAACTTTTCTTGGAGTATCAATAGTTGAAATAAAAAGTAGGCCAGTTGTCTTAGACAACATTTACAATTGGCAGGTCTTTGAGGATGATCATGACATTTTGAAATTCATTCAATGCCTTGACATATATGAGGGTTAACTTATAGACTGCAACACATTGGTTGAGGAAATTGAGGGTAAGGACATGGTCATGGGAAATGAGGTAATCTACTTGAGTTCAAATCATATCCCTAAGGGTTTAATTAAGTTGAAAGCATTATATAGTAGTCAAGATGATTACATGTTAAAAACAAGTAATGCTAAGGTAGAAGATCTAGAGGAAGTAAATTTGGGATCACATAACGCAGCTCAAATGGTTTATATTGGGAGCTCATTAGCCCCTCAACTGAGATATAATTTGATAAAGTTGTTAAGGAAACACAAGCACATGTTTTCATGGTCCTATGATGACTTAAAGGCTTATAGGGAAGATCTTTTCCAACATGAAATCCCACTAAAGAATGATTTTAAACCATTTAGATAGAAACAGAGACCAATCAATCCCCTATTGGCTCCAAAAATGTAGTAGGAGCTAGTCAAGTTAAGTGATGCAGGAATAATCCAACCTATAAGGCATTCAACTTGGGTATCTAACTTAGTCCTAGTAAGAAAGAAGAATAGGGATATTAAGTTGTGTGTGGAGTTTAGAAACTTAAATGTTGCATCATTGAAAGACAACTATTCTTTTCCCAACATGGAAGCAATGTTGCATAAAGTCACTAGATGTGAATTACTGTCCATGATGGATGGTTTCTCTAGGTATAACCAAGTGTTGGTAAAGGAATTTGAGAAATTTAAAATAGCATTTACAACACCTTGGGGAACTTATGTCTATGTCAGAATGCCATTTGGCCTTTGAAATGCTGGAGCAACTTTTCAAAGAGCCATGGATGTTGCTTTCAAAGAATATATAGACTTGTTTATGGTTGTGTACCAGGATGACCTAACTGCTTAATCTAAGTGGGCTGATGATCATTGTTCACATCTAGAAAAGATTTTTAACAAAGCTCTAGAATATGGTGTGTCTCTGAATCCAAAGAAATGTAACTTTGCAGTCTAGAAAGGAAAATTGCTAGGACACATTGTATCAAAGGAAGGAGTTAGAATTGATCCAGAGAGAGTGGAAGCCATCAAGAAAGTCTCTACACCCAAAAATCTTAAAAGTGTGCGATACTTTTTAGGAAAAATCAATTTTGTTAGGAGAGTCATTGCAAATTTTGCTAAAATTGTCAAGCCCATAGTGAAGTTGCTCAAGAAGGATGTCAAGTTTCAATGGAGTACTGAAGCTCAAGGTGCATTTGATAAAATTAAAGAAGTGGTCCAATAGGCACCTGTACTGAGGTCTCCTAATTATACCAAGCCTTTTTCACTTTTCTCTTTTGCATCATTTCACACTATTGCTACTGTACTATTACAAAAGGATAAAGAAGGTTTTGAACATCCAATTGCATTTTTTAGTAAGTCTCTACATGCTATTGAACTAAATTATGAGATGATGGAGAAGTAGGCATATGCACTAGTAAAAGCAGTAAAATCCTTCAGACCTTATTTGGTTTGTGCTAAGGTCATTTCATATGTCCCCCATGCAGCAGTAAAGGATGTCCTTACTCAGTCTGAAGTTACTGGTAAGAGATGCAAGTGGATCACCTGGATTCAAGAATTCAATTTAGAAATCCATATCACCAAGCTAGTAAGAGGACAAGGCCTGGCAAGATTAATGACTAAAGAGAACATGGATTTAGTCCAGGTTAACAATGAAGGGATTTTAGATATGACAATAACAAGTATTGAGTTGCAACCATACTATGCTGACATTGTATATTTCATTAAGAATACCAAATGCCCAAAATATATGATAGATAACCAAAAGAGATCTTTAAAATTGCAAGCTCAGAAATATACATTGATACAAGGGGACTTGTATTGGAAAAATAGAGATGGGGTCTTGCGGTTTTGCCTTGATAAGTGTCAAGCAGAAAAGGTCTTGAGTGAAATGCATGTTGGTGTTTGTGGGGGGCATTATTCGACGAAGACTATTGCCCATAAGATCTTGAGAGTAGGTTATTTCTATCCTACATTGTTTAAGGACTCATTTCAGTTTATTAAGGAATGTGAAGCCTGTCAGAAATTTGCCTCTAAATTAAAATATCCAGGAGCGCTATTGTTAAATCCAATAACTACTGAGGCACCATTTGCCATGTGCAGAATAGATTTCATAGGTGAATTTGTTGAGAAATCTAGTGGAGGACATAGTTGGGTACTTGTTGCAACTGACTATTTCACAAAATGGATAGAGGTCATTCCCACAAAGAAGGCAACAAGTAAAATAGTGATTGATTTCTTATTAGACAACATTTTGACTAGATTTGGTGTCCCCATGAAATTGATCATAGATAATGCAATGTGTTTCAGATTAGATGAATTCAAGGAATTTTGTAAAGATAATGGAATCATGACATCTTATTCATCTCCTTATCACCCTCAAGAAAATGGACAGGCTGAGTCCAGCAACAAAAGCATTCTGACAATCCTAAAGAAAACACTTGAGAAAAATAAGAGAGCTTGGCATTCAAAGTTGAAGCTAGCCCTATGGGCAGATAGGATTACAATGAAGAGAGCCACTGGAAAGTCTCCCTTCAAACTTGTATAAAGTCTACAGTCAAGGTTACCCATAAATAATTTAATTCTAGTTTATAAGTTTATTCAAGATGAGTAATTGGATGTCTCAGAGCCAATGTAGGATAGGTTCATGCAATTGACTGAATTAGATGAGCTAAGAAGGGAAAGTCAAAAGAGCAATATCAAGTTGCAACAAAAAATGAAGTACCTTTTTGACAAGAGAGAAACTACCAGAAAATTCAAAATAGATGACCTAGTGCTTCAATGGAATGTGAGAGCAGAAGATAAAGGGAAACATAAAAATTTTGAATCATTATGGCTTGGTCCCTATGTAATTCATGAGGGTTTTAGGAAAGATTCGTACTTGTTGAAGAATATGGATGATGAAATTTTTGAATTGCCAATGCATGGGAAATTTTTGAAGCCCTTCTTCAACTAAGTTTTTGATTTTCATGCATATGTAAATCTCTTGTAAATTTTGTATAGGTTTGTTTCCTTCCAGGTCATGTGTTTCTATTCTTGTTTTAGGTGAGTCCGATTTTGGTCTGCTGTCCCAGAGATCTATGGTCCTTGCTTAAAATTTCATTTAAACATGCTTAGATAGAGCCACTGTTGGTAGTAGTTCTGGTCTCATTATTTTCCTGATTGAAATTTTGAGTTCTTGTCTAGTCTCTTGTAAAATTTTCAGTCCTAGGTGAATAACCTTAGGTTTCAGACCCTTTGCCCTAAAAAATCCAAAAAGCCCTAATTTAACCTTTTGGCCTTCTATTTTTTTGTTACTTTATCAGGTCACTTAAAACCTTCTTAAAGGCATGTGCACTTTATTTTTCCTTGGCTAGTTGCTTAGTCTCCCCAAGAAATTGGCATATTCCTAAAAGTTTTGCGATTACCCGAAAACCCTTTGTCACCTAATCTCAAAATAACTTTGGAATATTCTTAATGTTTAATCAACCTAGCAGTTGCTTTTAGTCTCCAAGTCTCTGTATGTTTTTCTGACATCTAGAGACTACTTTGATAAATTTTTTTAGAACAACTATAGTCACGCCATCTCTAAGCTAAAATTACCTTTGGTCGAGTTGTCTCTAAATGAATTTTAAAAGTGAAGTATTTTTTAGCGATTATGAATTTCTCTTTGGTCGCTCAATCTCTAAATATATGTGCGGTCTATATTCTATGATTATTGCCAAGTCTCCAAGTTTTCATGTGTTTAGTTCCTTCATTCAATGACTTGACATTTTTACGGTCACATCTTCTCCAGTTCCTGGAGGTTATTTTCTAGGCGGTCAGCGACCCAGCGATGCAGTTATCTCTAGATCTCCTGATGTAGCGGTTAAGTTATAAAGGATCAAAAGACTCAGTATGGGCCGTAAGATGAAGATTTGATCAACGGATGGCATTTAATCTCAGAATTGAACTACGGTTTAGAAAATGATTTAGTGACTTAGAGAGTAGAGGTATTTGTCAAGTCTCTAGTTTTAACCAAGGTTAGAGAAAGTGTTCACGACTAGGAGATGCATATAGTCACATGATCTCTAGATTTTGCTGAGTTAAAAGAAAGTTAGTAAGTTACATTTTCTTAGCACTTGATTTAAGTTTGATCTTGTGGTGGTCGCGAAGTCTCAATACCAAACTCAGGATAAGAAAGGCTTTCAACGATCAAGAGTTTGCCTGTTGTCGCTAGATCTCATAATAGAAGTTGAAAGTAATCTTAGTGGTGTGATCTTGTAAAGAGAAATATTTCATCTGTTACTAAGAAATAAACTATGGTCGCTAGATCTCCAGATGGTCAAGTTGGGATATCTCAGGAAGAAATTTGAATAGTCAACCAGACTCAGCGACTAGGAAGTGTTTTATGGTTGCCAAGTCTCGTGATGACCCTTTGTCGCCTAATCTCGAGATAATTTCAAAAGTAAATATTTTTGCAGTGACTGAAATTATGGCCCTTTGTCGCCAAATCTTAGTATAAAAATTTTAATTTGTCTTTGGTGTCAGATCACCAGATGATTTCAAAAGGTTCCAAATGTTTTAGCGATTATGATTTCTCATTGTCGCCAGGTCTCCAGATAAAATGTAAGCTATTATATGACTAAATTTTCTCAATTGCTAGATCTCTATAACTTTTGAAATGGTGCCAGATTCTCCAGCGACTGCAAAGATTGTATTGTCGCTAGGTCGCCAGAAGGTCAAATTTGAATACATGTCATCTTCTCGGCCATGGCTAGTGAATTGAAGTTCTAAGCATGCCAAATAATGGCCAAGTGACATGGTTTCTACTTTTCAATCTCCAATAGATTTTTGCATTCAATACGGTTGAATAAGTATCGCTGTTTTCTATTCATTTCAATTAGCCAAGCATTCAAAGAGCTAGAGCAACAAGATTTTTTGAGCATTTGTGAAGATCAGGGCATCCAAAATTTGTAGAAAATTTAAATTTGTAGACAAGATGAGTCAACAGGAAAGAGGTGAATCTTCAACTGGTAAGAGTGCTAGGGAGAATGCCAAGGAGAGCTTCTTGAACGAGTTCCTCATCTTGTTGCCAAGTTCATCACAAAACAAGAAAGTGAGTGATGAATGTTTTGCTGATGAATTTACTTTTAGTAGAGATGCCAAGACACCAAAGGTCTTAGGGATGTGTTTGTTTAAGTATTTTCACAAAAATGCTGGAAGTCCCATCCTCATCTCAAACCCTTGGGTGACAGGACTAGCAAAGTTGATTGTTCCTGAGGTTTTTCTTGATGTAGATCTCCTAATTGTCTTGTCACATAATTATGACCCTCTGTCCAAAAAAATTAGGAAGAGTGATGGTTCCCCTCTGGTTACCCTAGAAAGAAATTCATTTATTAGGGCTTTTGGCATCTAGGTCCCTATGGTGACATAGATAAAATTGCAGGATTTAGCTAATAGATATATCAAAGAATCTGTTGTAGTGGCAAAGGAAATTCAGAATCATGTTCCAAGAGAGAACTGGAACTACATTGGACCAGTTTCTAGTTCAACTTTCCCATATTGTTATAAGGATTTCAAATTTTACATAAAGTATATTGGTTATGGTTTGTGCAATGTGCTGGGAATTGATGGGGGAGAGAAAATCCCTTCGAATATCTTGATGTTGATATTGGACTCTCAGAGTCTCCATGCAACAAAGGGATATGATTATATTGGTTTCATAATAGAGAGAATGCACGAGGGGTTGGTAGCTCTGTAGCAGCATGTGGATGGATCTGGTGCCATGCCTAGGTTTTTGCATTACTCTTTGCTGATGCATCTCATTTTGTTTTTTAATTATGATATTATGAATATGGACAATCTTGAGCCACATATGACATATAGGGGATGGCCAAATCCTCTCCAGTTTTGGTTGAGATCTTGGAGTCCTTCATCTATGAGGATGATTTTTGTGTTTTTGAAAATTGGATTTTTAGGCCTATTCTCCTCAACTTGGGGGTTAACATTTCTATGCTCCCTACCAAAGTTTTGCAAGTAGTGAGGCCTCAAAAATTTGTTGACAAATGGAATAAGGGTCACAATTGGGGTGACATATACTATGAAAATGGATATACAATGATTTGAGTGTATGGTTTCCCTCAGCCTCCTCACCTGTTACCTTATTTTGTTCCACCAAGGGTGGCATTTCTAGAGTTTATTTGGCAGCTAATGCTCACTAAAAAGGAGCATTTAGCCTCTCACGGGAAGGGTACTTTCACCCCAAGGCACTTCAGAGTGCATAATATCACCATAGGCAAGAATGCCTTTAGCAAAGTAAATGATTGCTTGGGACAATTTAGGATGCATGCTGCTCCCTACGGGTATGTGGATACTGAAGGATTCATAGTTGCTGCCAGGCAATATTACATGCCCATATTTACATTCAATAAAAGACATGAGGAGTATCCTGAGGAAGATGCATGCAATTAGGAACATCACGAAGGATGAGGAGGTGGTGAGGATTGCAGATCAAATAAATGAATTATATGCTATGGAGAAGCAAGTCAAGAAAAAGATATTGGTATTTAGTGGTTTCTTCCCTGATTTGCCTTATCTTTAGAGACTTGAGCAAATGATGGCTCAATTCCACACCTTGATGAGAGGTTTTGAAGATAAAATTGATGAGACTGATAGGAAGAAGGGTGCCCACTCTGAGTCAGATTGTGATGAAGATGGTAGTGATGGCTACTCTGTACATAGCATCCCTCCCTTAGAAACAATAATGATGGAAGGGCACCAGCATGGTGAAAATGTAGTTGATTTAGCTGAGCTCAGTAGCTCTCATGATATAAGTGAACCACCTACAAAGAAGTAGAAGCTACTAATGGGAGAATCTTCTCAGGTGAAGAAAATAGATAAAATCAAAGCTCTCTTCCCTGGAACTGGTGTACATCACCACCAAATTAGAAAGAAGGTGAGAGAGGAAAAGAGGAAGGAAAAACTTGTGCAACCAGAGGTTGAATTGCCCTTGGCCTTGTGCCAAGATGAAAGAATGATAGAACAAGATGCCTTTCTAAAGGATGATATTTTTCTTAAATCTAAGGAATTCAAGAGCTTTTTGATTTGGCACAAGCAATAATAGGTTGCATCTAATGTGTAGATCACTGAGGAGGGTCAGGTACCAGAAGAGGCAGTCCAACAATTGAGGGAGTATGATCCTAAGGCTGAAAATTTTACCCCAAATGAAGCCAGATAGTTGGTGAAGAAGAGAAACATGCTACTTGTGCCTGGATGGAATTTATATTCAGATTTTATAATTGATCAGAATAAAAGGCAGGAAGACATCACTTTGTCTTCAGAAACTCAAGTGGGGGACATTATCAGAGGATTTGGGTATAGCCCAAAAAATCAAGCTTTAGCTCTATTGAGCTTGTACCCTAAGGATAAAAAGCCTTCAATTTTAAATGCGAAGGAGCAAATGGAGGGAGATAAGATTGTGTGGTCTATCCATAATACAGGGGACCTTAAGATTTCTCAACTATTAACCCATTTTGCTAAATTAAATGAGGATAAAACAAGGCAGCTTTCAGAGAGGAATGGTTCTCTTTTGGAGGATTATAGCACATTGCTGAGGGACAAAGATCTTAGAATAATAAAGGAGAAAGCATTAGAAAAGTCTTTAGAAGACTTAGAGCTCCAAATTGTGAATACTCCTGTGAAAGCCCCTACACCTCCTGAGCAACCAACAACACCAATAATGACAGAAGAAGATGTGGCTGCAAAATTAGAAAAGATAAATGAGGAAAAGAATGAGGCTATCCTACAGGCCCTATTAAAAATTCTGCAACAGAGAATTAATATAATCAAGGATAAGTTTGATCTTGTTTTTAATGCTTATAGAAAGTTCCAGAATTACAAATAGAAGTTGATAAATTATGTACAAATTTTGAGTAGATATCGTGCAACTTGGTCTGTTAGAGCACCACTTTTTGAGAAATTGGCTTTTGCTCAATCCTTGGGAGATGATATTCCAGAGTCAATTATGAGGGTTGGTGAGGAGATAGATAGGATTAAAGCCATATTACCACTTTTTAAGGGTAAGGAAAATTTGATTGAGGCTAAGATAGCCATGCTCAACCCTTGTTCCAATAAGTTTATTCCTTCTATCAAGAATGGAGATGGAACCATTAAAAGCTTTGATCAGTGGAGATCATATTTTGATCTTATATTGCCTAGGAAGGAGGCATTTTTAGGTCAAGGAAATAAAGTTAATTTGGAAAGCTTCAATAAAACTCTAGATGCAACTCTTAAGGCAAAGACAGATCTCACCAAGTTTATAACAGATGTCAAAGCAATCACAGATGCCAGGTGGGGAAGAAAAAAGGCACAATTACAGCTGGTCCAAAATTTTAAATGGCTGTCAGAAGAAGAAATAAGTGCATGGAATGAACTAACAAAGCCCAAGAAAACTAAATCCACTATAGTTGACTTGGAGGCTTTGGATATGAGTGAGGAGGACATCTGGAGCACTTGACACCTGAGCCTAAAATACAGGGATGATAAGCTATCATTTAAGAATGGTGTAAATTAGTTGGATGGCAGTCACCATATCTTGTTATTACTACAACAACTATCATGAATACTTGCAGACAAAGGTGTCATTTATCAACAATCTAGGATGCAGAACAAGCCAAGACTTTTTTGTCTTTCCACCACCTGAGGGCTTGTTGTATTTTGTTTTTTATGATTTGTCTCTTATGGTCTTAGGGTTAGGGTTTTCAACCAACCGAAGCTTGTTGCATTCTCGTTGATAAGAGAATTCCAAGATGGTTGAAGATATATATAAATAGGGTTGTAAAACTCATTTTTGAGGGAGTGAAAGATAATAGAAAAAATTGAACAGAATTGCTTTGAAGCAGACTTCTAAATTTTTGTGTCTGACCTTCTGAGTAATTGAATTTTGAATGTAATTGGCAAGTTGATTTTAATACAAATACATCGCAACTTCTTCAATAGATTGTTGTTGTCTCTTTACCTTTATGTTGTACTCTTGTATGTTTTATATGTTCGACATCTAAAATATACCAGTTGTAATGCAACTTGTTTGACTGATTATGAGTTTCTTTCAAGGAAAGAATTAAAATTCTCATAGTTCTTTTTAAGGAGTAAACATATCTGTAAGGATTATTGATGATAACAGTGTTTGGTGAATAGAGTAGTTTGTAAGGCAATCTACTTGAATTTGCAGATAGTATGTAAGGCATACTATTGTATTTCCTTTAAAATTATCTTGTTGATTTGCATTTGAATTTCTTATATTTTTATCTTTCATATTTCTCAAAAGGAAAAATTGAAACTTTCATATCGTTTACCAATACTTTTTCATTTCATGTTTACTGCAGAAAATAGATTGGACTGTGCCTAAATCGTACAGTTCTTATTTCTTGATTCCTTAAAGAGGGAATAATTTAGGTTTCCCCTCCTTAAAAGGAATAAGGATGAGAATCCTTAAATCACTAATCCTTGTTGTATTCACAGTCATATTTTGCTTGGTTAAGCTCTGCATCAAATTGATCTTGGTCATATGTAAAGTGTTTTATAGATTGATACATTAGAAGGATAAATAGCGGATCAGTGTCCAGTTATATAATACTGTGTAATCAGTAATCATCAAAAGGAAATACCTTCTTGAGTGTGTGGAGCTCAAAAATGAAGGAGTATCTTATCCAATCCTCAACAATTAGGTCTTTCTCTTATTTGAATTAGTTTCAAGGAGCCTAGTTTCAAGGAATCATTTAAGAGATTTGATTCATGCAAGAAAAATCCCTAACACTATGGACCAAATGGATACTTGGTCAGGAGGTCCTTTCATTTTATTTTATTTTTTGTGTCAATGGATCCTACTCATGATTTCCTAGACCTTTCATATCTTGGTCTATGGTGACTGGTGAAATTTGATACATGTGTCATTTGTGGTATGATCTGTTTGTTGATATTTTACAAGCATTCTTGTTCATGTCTAAGTTTTGATTATGCATATCTTATTCGAGGTGAAAGGGTAGCACATTTATGTCCCTTCATAGACTTGGGTGTGCCCAGATCTCTCCAATAAGTATATGTCATTGATTCCATCATGACTATGAAATCTACATTTATGTTCCTAAAGCTATCTAGTGTGTTTGAGAGTTTAGTCCACGCAAAGGAACCATGTCATCTATGCTTTTATAACACATGATGCATACCTCCTTCTGCAAGATCAAACTAGGGCGTGCTCTTCGACATAAACACAATATAATCCCATGAAAGTCATGTAGATAGGATGCATTGTAGTTAAGGTCATGTTGCATTTTACTCTTAGTGAGATTCCTATTTATTTCAGATCCTTTTGTAAGTCATGCAATTGTTCCTTTCTCCTTCTCTCCTGCATCTTTTCGATAAAATTATTCAAAAATTTCATTTTTGCATTATTTTCTCAAGGGGGCACACTCCTTCACCCTCATCATCTTAGGCCATTATGTTCTCTCTAGGGCATATTATTTTTCTTTTCTTTGATGCAGAACCATTCTTGATGCCGCATCAAAGAGGGGCAAAAATGTAGATTCTTATAATCATCCCTTAACATTATAATTATTTAATTATTTTTGTTATATTCTCTACCTATTTAATTAAATTTAGTTCATTATTCTATAGTATTTAAATTTAATTTAAATACCTTCTCTTTTAGTGTATTAAATTTTATTTAATACCTTTCCTCCTTATAACCCCCCTTTAAATAAATTTTAATTTATTTAATTCCCCTCACATTCTATTATTCTTCTAAACCATGATTAGTCTAAATTTTTAATTAGATTAATCCTAAATCTAGACCTAGATCCTACTCTACTCACATCACTCTCAACAAATAAACCTACTTACTAATTAACTAAGGTTAATCAAGCTAATTTTTGGATTCCTATACCCATTAGTCCTAATTATTTTCTCACACATGTGAGCAAATTTCTAAAAATTGACTTTTCAAAAAAATTCCAAAAATGTGTAAAACAAGGTGTCTTACAACCTTGATGACATTTTCTTACACTTACCAAATATGTTTCATTCGACAAAACCTATGACAACTATGACACATCTCTCACATATGTGTACTTGAAGTACACATTGGCTTATCACATTTGAAGTTGCTCACACATGTGTGACAAAATTTGGACTCTTGCATGGCTTATGTGTCCCTCATGTGGCACCTATGTGGATGCCACGTGTGCTCCACCTCACCCCAACCCTCTGAAATCCTATAAATAGGAGCCTTTCCAAGAGTAAATCATCCATCATTTTTGCATTTAGAGTTATCATGCTAGTTTCTTGATTAGAGTTATTTACTTGCATTTTGTGATTTTTATCTAACTTGTTTGGTAGTTTCTTACATTCATTAATGATAGATAGCTTTCATTTAGTTCATTCCTAATCCTCTCATTCACATTGAATGCTTGAGGCTAGTTCTTGAGTTCATTTAATACCATCTTCATTTAGTTTGTATTTATTTTCTTGCATTCATCATTTCTTTGTAATCAAAGTGGGATTTAACATATTGTGTTGGGAGAGCACACCCACAACTATATCTAAGAGCTTAAATCAAGCAAGTCTTGGGTGCACTTTCTTTATGCTCATCGGAGGTTGTGGTGGAAGCCTTTTGTTTTAGTTTTGCAAGCTTATAAAATTTTAGATTAATATTGAATATGTTGTTTATCCCTAACATTTTCATGTTTGAGCTTTCTCCCAATAGGTAGGTTTTCATCATATACAATACCATTCAACTTTTTTGATGAATTATCTAACCATTCTATTAAGTTAAATAAAATACATAGCTAAATCAAAATAATGATAGGAGGAAAAGTCACTCCTTGAAAGTCACTTGGGCATAACTTAGAAATATAAACATAATAAAGTCAAATGGGCAGTGCCTAGAAACAGAGAAACAAGACGAAGCCTTGAAGTTGAAACAATGTAAAAAAAATGGGCCTAGCCCAGAGAAGAGACACCATCATACCGCCAAAGCCATTGCTGAAGGAGGAGGAGGGTCTGATTCATCCTTCCTACCCCATCCCGGCTTAGGTTCTGGTTCATGATTATTTAAGGATGCAAGAGAATAACTTATCTGAATTTGTGAGAAATACTATTCGCAACTATTAGTTTCAATTTTTTTTTTTAAAAGGACTACAAAATGAATTAAACTAAATGAAGTAGCTTTGATGTCAAGTTATATTTTGTAAGAAAAAATAATCCAAGCTTCCTTCTAATGTTGGTTATACATTACATGCATTTTATTTGATAGATGATCAAGCATCAAATATTAGAATGAAAAGAGAATATTTTTTTTGTATTGTAGTTTAGATTTAAACTTGGTACCGTCTAAGTACTAACAACATGGAATTTGTTAGTATATTGGAAAAAATAAGATAAAATACAATAGAGCATATAAGAAATTTTTACATTACTGTTTATGACTAATACAATCATATACATCTAATATAATAAGCTCAACTGCCCAAAATAAATAGGAATTTTAGCCACTCCTTAATGGAAAATCATATGGTTGCACCTAGGCTTAAATAAGTATAAATATACAGTTGTGAAGGGGAGCATATAAATGGAGAAGTGGTTGTGAGACTTAATTACCCATGTGTGAGTGAAAAGAACACATTTAATTGGTAGATTGTGCCATGTATCTTTATAATAACCAAGTCTAAATAATCTAGCATTCTCAATTATATGCGTAGGAAAAACTAAAATATTTTCCAATATAACGAAAATTGAAAACCTACACTAACAAAAAAATGCAAACCTTGCACTTAGCCCTTTTATTGCTCAACAATTATTAGTTCAATGAATGATATACAAAAATGATAAATTTCCAGATACAAGTTAGCAAATTAATTTAACCTAACTTAATTTCATCTGCATACAAAATCCCAAAGAGCATTATAATCCTTCATGTATTTACTTACTTCCTTGGGTCAAATTCATGCACGAATCTTGAACATTTTATTATATTAGATTGAACACAACTCAACCCTTCCTAATAGTTATTACCTCCAAACTTGAGCTAAAATAATTTTAAATTTTATGGTAGGGTGTTGTCTAAAAAGATTGACCAAAATTCATTTATAAGAATGTAAAACATCCAAGATCCATGTGGTCATCACATAACATTATCATTTGAATGTGAGAATTCATTACACCTCTATCCTACATCAACATTTGCATTTATCAACTAATTAAGGAAGTTTGTGTTGTCTCTTGTTATTTGATCTTTGTTCCAAAAATAATAATCTAGAAGTTTAACAAAGAAGATCTCTAACAAAAAAAAATCGCCCAAAGATAATCATTGAAACTACCTTCTTATGCATGGACATAGATTCCAAATGACAAGATATACACATTCAAAACATCTACGAAGGAACATATAATTTTTATGCACATAGTTTAATTTACAACCTTGATTCATTTGTGCAATTGTAGATATTAGTTTTGCATTCATATATTTGACTAAAGATAATGAATAATTCAGTAAGTTATTTGTTAAAAAATATTATTTAGAGCATAATATTAAACCACAAAATAGAATATGAAATAAAATTCATTAAATTACTCACAAAATAAAATTATTCTCTTTATTATTTTTGAAAAACATATTTATAAATCTGGCTTTATTATTTATATATCTGGATTCAAGCCCTCTCCCACTTGATCTAATCAAAACATATTTATTTATCAATTATTAATCTTAAACTAATTAATCAAGCTAAAATCAGTTATTAAATTTATCTTAAATTACTGTAAAAGATGCTTTTCTTTCCCTTTCAATATTCAATAAAAATAATAAACTTATAGCAATAGTTAAAATTTGCTGCATTTAAAACCATAAAAATCATATATTCATGTTTAAACAAAAGAGATAATTCTTTGTAGATTTAATTTAACACAATAGAAATACAAATGGATCTTTTATAGATCAACAGTAATATTAAGTCAATTTTATGAATTTCACTTAACACGATAGAAATAGAAATGGATCCTTTATAGATCAATTCATAACTTAGAATAATATAGAACCGCTTTGGAAATGAATACTTGAACCACTTAATTTTTCTATAAAAAAGCGTACATACCTTACTCTATATAAAATTTGAACTTATAACCTCATTTTTCAGAAATACAAATTGCCATCCTCAAGATAGAAATATAAAAAATTTCCTTACCATTTTATTCGTTCAATCAAAAGTGATCCCTAAATCCATTTGATTGTGATAATTGCTTGCCACGAAGTGTCTCACTTCTTCCCCAAAATTTTTCCACCTGGAAGCATTCCAACCCTCGCCCTTCACATAATTGCCAGACTTTTTTTGTTTAGCTTTCACTCATATCTATTCAAAATAAATAAACTAAGCTATTTAAGGATAAAAATACTAAAATATATATACCTTGGGTTCTATGAGAATAGTGGCATGAAAGCACAAGGTTTGTCTGGGGGAATGGATCGAAACGAGCTGTAATTGCTCTACACTCAACTGTTCCAGCAGTTTTGATAGCAGAACTGTTGAGCATCGAATCAGATCTCTGTGCGCCCTAATATTTATCTTCACCTGGCACGGGTTATCTTCACATTGCTCCAAAGCAACTTCATCGCTACGGTAAAAGAATTTACCTTCTGAATTTGATTGTTGCTGGTGAGATTCGAACCGGGAACTTCCTTCTTGATCCAAGACATTTTCTGGAATTAATTTCAACAGATTTTGATTCTCTTGTTCGAGCTCAGCAAGGCGAAGCTTCAAATCCCTCAAATAGCTTGCTGTATTCGTCAATATTGAATGTTTATCTCTCTGCACATAAATGATCTGAAAGTCAAAATTTCATAACATTTTAACTGCAGAATTTGCTAAATTGCGAGACTGAGAAGTTGAATATGTGGCAGTTGAATTGTGAAAGTTAAAAACTTTCGACTTAAAAAAATGCAAATCGACAGATACAGAGATTGCAAGGCAGTGGGACTCGATCTATTACCGATCAACATGAATGTGAGATTAGGTTGAAAAACCAGATTTCTATAGTTGATTGAGATTAGAAAGTGAGATTTAGAGTTCTAAATTTCTCCAAGAAAAATACTTCAGCAATCCATATAATATTGCAATTTTAAGACGCATAACTGAAATTAAAAAAATAATAATAATAATTTGAAGGACAAGAAGCACCAAAATAAAATGGAGTAATAAATCTCAACTAAAATTTTACAAATTATTATTTCTGATATGAGCTACAAAACTTAATAATTTCACAAGTGCACAGATTCTTGTGAAAACTACAAGGTTGACTCATGAAGGCAACAAGAAATATAGGGCAAGACACGGGGCCTGAAAATTCACAGATTCTCCTAAAATTTTCACAAGATTTATAGTTGAATGAGATTAGAAAGTGAGATTTCGAGTTGTAAACTTCTCAAAAAATACTTGGCAAATCCATACAATATCACTATTTTAAGCCGCATAACTGAAATTAAAAATAATAATAGTAATTTAAACGATAAGAAGCACCGGAATCATATGATTATAAATCTCAGCTAAAATTTTTCAAATTATTATTTCTGATTTGAGCAACAAAACTGTAATAATTTCACAAATTCACAGATTCTCTTAACACTTACACAGTTGCCCTATATTTATGATTAGAAAGCCCCAAGCACAAGAAATTTTACAAGATTTATCGAATGATCTACAAATTAACCTCCGGAAAGATCTGATAAAACAAGAGATTAAAATGAAGACCCTGAGGACAAAAGATTTGCGGAAATACCTTGCTCTGTTTAGGTAGAAAAGAGTAAAGATTTGCAAAATGCTGTTTCAATCTGATTCTCCTGTTCCGCTCGGCTATCATATGCTCAAACGCCGATTTATTTCTAAAGTCAATTCTTGATTTTTGATGTTGATTTTTCTGATTGCCCGCAGGAGCCGTTACACTAGACATCTGCGTCCCCGAGTCTCCTTTCTCCCGGATTAGGCTAAAAAACCTAAAACATCTCTTATGCAAGATGTGACCACCGCAAGAAAAATCAAGTCCGGCCTTTGGATCACCTTGTACATATGCAGTGAAGGCACTGTTTGCGGATGGAGTTTGGACAGAGGGCGAGGAAGTGTTTAGCGAGGAGCAATGACCAGATTGCTGGTGATTTATTTCATAAAATCCGTCCGTGTAGCCATATTCTTCCGAAGAATTCGAAAACCAGGAATTTTCTGCAGGAGTAAGAGGAGGAAACTTAAATTGTGCCTCCTCCATTATATCCATGATCTGTTGAGCTCCATTAGTCCAGGCATTTTCCCCCATCTCTGCCAGAGGATGAATCTTGCTATAAAGCCCAGGGTTTTCACCAAATAGATCATCTGTGACCATTGTCTGGAATCGATACAGAGTTAGCGGGATTCGATCTATGATTCTCTCCGACGGAAAGAAGGGGGAAGCCGGGATTTATATAACTAAATCACCGGTAAAACAGAATAGTGACGGAAGTGGCCGGTAAACGTGTGACGTCAGCAGTCCAGCGTAGGGTGACGTCATCCATCTTGTTTGTACACTTCCCACGCGTAGCCACGACCAGTTAAACGTGTACCTGAGGACAAATTAATGGATATTTAATATGCTATGTGTTATGTTAATGATACCATTATATTGTTATAAAATTTAATCATCTAAGCAGTTTTATTAAATAAAATTTAGCAGTTGTCATGTTTTTTTCTATATTGCGTTTCAGCAATTTAAAAGAGTTTTCGTGGTAGAGAAGACAACTTGCAATTTGCGAGGAGGTCCCTCTCTCTTTTAAAATATGACCGTAGGATGGCCTGTTTTTGAATCATTGCAGGAGTTATAGTAAGTTTGTATTAAATAATTATTAGATTTAAATTAAAAGTTAGTGACTGATAATGAAAAATAAAGGATTAGTTCTATAGTTGTTGTGACATTTGTTAATTTAATGTATAATATTTTTAATAATATTGTACTTAATAATTTTTTTTAGTTGGAAAAATGTATATATTAATGAAAAAATATACAATAGAGTGATGATGATGACATTCATAATTGAATGAAATGTATTCTTAGATTTAAAAAACAACAAATCATATGATGCCACGTCAATGCACTAATAAAGCATATGACTTAGTGTACAAGTATTTGTCTCACTTATTTTGGGTCTGTTTTGACACCTTGGTACAAAGCATGTTGATTCAACATCATATTTGATGACATGGCCCTAAAACCTTAGTTATAAGCAAGTGACTTGCCATATAAACTGTTGTAAAGATTTTCACATAAAGATTTTGAGAAAAGTTAGAGTGCTCAAAGTGAGAGTTCTTTCCAATAGGAATGATTTATTAGTTTTTTTTTTAATAACTTTTTTTTTTTAGCTATCGCTGACATTTTATAATTAATGTGATTAAACTTATATTTTACAATGGAAAAGTGGTAAATAAGTAGGTAAAATTGATGATTAAGTTTCTATTGTTTTAGAGAGATTTGTACATGAATTTGAGTTTTTCTATTCATTTGTTTTATGGGAAAGGATCCAATACCTGAACGCGTTCCAATGGTTGTGATAAGAGTTTTTGATTTAATACCCACAGTTATTGATTTAATGTCTTTTTTTTTTTACGAGATTACACCTATAGTTGTGACTTCAAAGTTGTTATTAGATTGACAACTACCCATAATTGAACAAACCAAACCCTTAGTTGTAAAAAGTAACCAATCATGTGATGCCACATCAACTGCACAAGTATGGGGTAATACCCCTCCAATAGTTTACCTTTCAGTTTAATTGGCTAGACTCTTTTAGGCCACTTTTCATGTGTGTATTAGATCCTCAAATAGATTTGATGTTATTTATGTTTATGGGTTTACTGATCCCATACTTGCATGTGTATGGTTGACGTGTATGTTTTATATTTATGTTTGATGTATTGATATGGTTGAGGGATGGAGTTGTAGTTACTTTCTTGTGAGATCTACATGATCAGACGATCAACGTCATTGTCTGTTATATATTTATACATGATTGTCTTTTATGCAAGATTTTAGGTATCGGACATCGACTTCCCTGGACTGCCAGAATGAGCATGCCTTGTCACAATATCTCAATGGTAAGAGAGAGGAGATAACATATAGGTCCAATCCCAACCCAAGCCATTGATTGTCTTGGAATAATGGACAAGTATCTATTTTTCTACCTATCTGAATTCGTCAACATGACATAAATTCATGAGCCCTTCCCTTGAGTTTGTTTGTTATTTGAGTTAGTTAATTTTCATGTGCTGTAAGTGTATGGTGAAAATGTGACCACACTTCTATGAATCATTGCATGCATAGAAACTCAAGAATTAGCCCTCACAAATCAATCCATAGCTCTCTATGCATGGAGTTGCAAGATTATGGATTTGCTCTCAGTTAGAGCTATGAAGCATATGACCTTGCTAGTCAACCACACAATGAGAGATTCCAAATCAAAGACAAAGGCAACAATGCCAATATCTCCAATGAAATCCAAATGAATGCAATGCAAAATTAATCTAAGATGAGCATGCAAGTATGCAAATTAGGCTATGAAAATAGAAATGAAAGAGTTACAAACCCTCTAATTAAACTATGTGAGATTAATCTAAAACATGAAAGAAAATGATACCATGATGATGCAACTATGATGCAAGCTAGGATGTGATGCAGATGCAAGATGAATGCCAATGATGCTCCAAATCTTCAAAACTTGATGCAAGAATATCTCCAAAAGCTTCAAGATGACTTAGAAAACCTATAGCATAACAATAACATAAAATTCAAGTGTATGAAAATGAGGAAGAGAGCTCTTCTTTTATAGAGAATGAGAATCAATGGACGATCAAGATTAAGAGGCAAAAGACTTAATCAATGATGGAGAAAAATAGAAGCTTGATCCTTGTGCACAAATATCTTCCAATAGGAAAATAAGAGTTGACTTTAGTGTCCATATGAGAAAAAAAATACTTTTTCTATTTTTATAAAATAAGAATAATGCTTTATTTGTGCAACATAGGATAAGAAGAAAAGTGGAGATTTTTTATTTAAATAAAAGGGGAGGAAATTCTTTTTAATTAAATAAAAGCTTAGGATAAAGTGATTTTATTATTTAATTAAAAGAGATTTTTAATTAATTAAAATGGAGCAAGTTCTCTCAATTAAATAAAAATTTTATTTTTTTTCTCTTTTAAATTAAATAAGGCTCAAACTTTAAGAAATATTGAATTGATTATGATTTGATCAAGGAAATTGATATAATTGATATTATTGATATTTGAAAATATTGATTCAGGGATTTGATAAATTGCAGAAATGGGGCCCAAAGTCTAGGTGACCATTTTAGGGTGTATACAGTAAGTCATGCGAGTTTGTTGTGTGGTTTATTTGGTTAAAATAATTAAATTAAGATTAACTATGAAATTAGAATAAATTATATCTTATGAAAATTAGAATAATAAATATAAGGATATATAATTATTGAGATTTAATTAAATATCTTTGTTTAATTAAAAAGACTTAATTAAAATTTTAATTTAGAATAGGGATTTAATTAATTATTAAATCTAAAATTAAAATCATACGCATAATTAATTTATTTAATTTTTAATTATCAATTGCATAATTATTAATGTGCTACAATACTAATTGATTAATTAAATATTAATTTGCAATTTAAGTTGCAGATTTAATTTTTAATAAAATTGAATTAGAAATTTAAGTTAACGTTGAGTTAAGGTTTATTAAGTGAAAAGTGCATATAATTGTTATTATAATTAATTAAATATGCAAAAAGAAAATTGATAAAAATAAAGTTAGGAAGTTGAGTTAGGAGTTGAAAATTAGAAAAATACATATTTTATTATTAAAATTAGAATTAATAATGCAAAGAGGGTTTGATAAAAATGAAGTTGTAGTTAAGTTCTTATTTTGGTGATTTTGAGTTAAGTAATTCTTTTATTATTTGCGAGTGGAGTTCATCTTATTTTTGGAGTTGCATGTTTTGAAAACCTAACTTGTCAGGTTTTCTATATTAGGGTTTGGATTATTATTTCATTATGTCTATTAATTTTTTGAGAATTATGGTGCTTTGAAGTTAAATAATTATTTTAAAGCTTCAATTTTTTGGAGTCTTAGATTTGGCCTTATATGATGTATTTGGGTGGAGAATTTTAGGTAGGGTTTGAAAACCTATGTTTATCATTCTTTTGAAAAGATTATCTACTTTGTGATTGGAATTGATTGTTAAAAATTATGGCTTTATTTTGATTAAGGATTATGGTTTGATTTTTCATTATTTTTAGTTTGAATTGGTTATTGAAATTCTTGTGCAAAAAACCCATAATTTGTTTGAAGAACAATAGGGAAAAATTTGAAATTAATTCAGTTAGGGTTTGTTTGTATTTCTTGTTGAAACCCTAGGTATTAAATTAAATTAAAATAGATATATAATATTTTCATATGAGCATAATCTTCTTATAAAATTAAAAGAAAGTAGTAAAGAAAATATATATAGAGGAACATATATTAAATCATGAATTAGAAAACCAATGGAAAATTAAATGTATATGTATTTGGACTTTTGAAATCTATTATATATATATATATATATATATATATATATATATATATATATATATATATATATATATATATATATATATATTATTTGGAATAGTCCCAAGAGATAACTGAGAGGGGGGGGTGAATCAGTTATTTACAAGTTTCAATTGTTTATCCAATTAAGTATACTTAAATTTTAATCATAAACACAATGAAAGAACACTTGAATACAACACCAATATTTTAGTTACGGAAAACCCAAATAGGTAAAAATCCTGGTGGGAATTGACACCCACTAATAAACTATACTAGTGTATAATGATCCTTGTTAGAAGATCTTACAACCCTGTTAGGAGTTGATCTTTACACTGCAATAATTACAATGACCTGGTCAAAGGTCAGACCATGTTAGGAGTCTTTTATGATTGACCCTTTTAGGGGTGAGGACACACTATTCGAGAGCTCATTGCTCAAAGGGGTGAAGGCTACAACCTTCTGATTAATAGATGCACACTATATCTGGATCTTGGTGAACTATGAGGTAGACCTGCTGTCTTGATCAGTTTCAATGAATAGAACACTATATCTTCTCTGGCACATAGACCTATTCTTGACAACACAATACTTCACACTCTCTGCTTTTCTCTAATCTTTCATCTTCATGCCATACTTCTAGCAATCACAAATGACCGTCCCTATAAGTATCTTTCCTCTAAATGATATAATCAAGTTAGCTCGTTAGAACCACCTTAAAATCATATTAAAGAAAAACAATAACACTCTCCAATAAAATTTCTATTAGCTCTACTAACAACGCAACACAAATTGGGACCTATCCAAATCAATAAGTGTAGACGCACACTACACATTATCGGCTCTACCAAATTAACTGATACTTTCTCCTCAACCTGAATTACATCATGCGCTCTTAATCAAACATTCTTAACTCTTCTCTAATCACTAATCCAACCATGCATACCAAAATGATAAGCGCAACTCCTGTACCAATATAATCTCTGTTGGCTCTTCAAGATAATCATAGGAAACTGCAACTGGTGAATAGTGACTACATAACTTTACTTCTACTGCATATTAGACTCTACATCCATAAATGGAGCAACACTAAAATGTCTCCATCACATATCCAAACACTCAAGGCTCCATGATAACTATATGAACAATCACTCATAGAACACTGTCTATAACTCTGTTAGGAACATTGCTAACTCACACTGCTACATAACTGTCTGTACTAACAATTAACCTCTGTGTCCATGATATCATGCTGATAACATGTCCATACTACATATATTCAAAGCTTACTACATAAGTCTTCCATTTATGTTGCTTACCATATGTTGTCATCAATGATAAATATACAGTTAGCACTCACTTGCTGACAAATCTCTAACACACACACACACACACACACACACATATACATACATACATACATACATACATACATACATACATACATACATACATACATACATACACACATATATATATATATATATATATATATTAGATTTATATATATTAATATATATATATATATTTATTAATTTATTTATTTTTTAAATAGGTAAAAGGCCAAAGCTAGATAAATTTTATTAAATTTTAAAAATAATACATGAATTTCCATTCAGTGCGAGCACTGGTAGGAAAGAATGGAGAAGAAAACCTCCAGTCTTGCCTGGGACATAAGTCCAGTTTTACATAAGAAATTACATAGTTTGCCATATAGGGGCATACCCCTATTTACATATCCTAGTAGAATACATCCCAAAGACTTATATTGGCAGAGATTCACTCAGGCTACTAAAAATTTACATATGCCATCTCTTCCCATGGGATTCTACTTCCTTCATTCATACCTGCACATGAAACTGTAAAACCTCAATTAATCGTGCTCAAAATTAGTTAGTTACCTGAATATGTTAAATCCATAATTCTTCTAATGAAATCGTGGCTCTCCTACTTCATTTATGTAATCTACTAATCAAGTCTAAATAGATGAAGCTACCAATAAGGATTAAAACCAAATTTAAGAAATACAAAGGTTTCCTTAAGCTTTAAGGTCAATATAGCCATCGAACTACAATTCATAATTCCAAAAATTTCCCGCATTACCATTTCTCCTTTTATTTGTTGACACTTCATGATTCTGATAACAAACATTTCCTAACTAGCATACCTTCAATTTAAAATAATATAATATATCTATATAAGTTTTTATGAACATTTGTATCTAAATTAGAATTTGAAACCGTTTTAGCTTATGACATTTGACTCCCATTATTCTAAATCCTGTTTAACTTTCCTGAGTTGCTTGTACTCAAACTCCTTTCATTCAAATGGTATTCACATATGCTATGGGGAATAGCCATCTTATTAGAATCCTTCACTAATTATTTAGTTGTTTCTTCATAACCCATACTATAATTCTTCAGGCTTCCAACTTAGGAGTAAACTTGAATCCCGCATGTTCCATACTATAATTCTTCAGGCTTCCAACTTAGGAGTAAACTTGTATCCTGCATGTTCTTTGCTAACCTAGATCCTAACTAACCATTATCTCAACATAATCTATAATAATAATTGAAAATCTGAGCAAGCTAATTTATCTACTTACAAACGCTTAATTAGAGCCAGAATCAATGCACCAGAACTA
>BSBK01006135.1:0-146027 GCA_027943335.1 Chamaecyparis obtusa | reverse complement strand
TATATATATATATATATATATATATATATATATATCATAAGGGCATAAGAGAGAGAGGAGAGATGAGAAAGAAGAGGAAATGCTTCTTCTAGCCATCTCATAAGGAGGCCCTAACTCTAAATTTGAATTAGGGTTAGGGTTGTCAAACAAACAAATTTTATTTTATTTTTATCTGATGTAGGGATGTGTTAGTGGGCTTTTAAAACTTTTTTTAAAAAAGATAGAGGGGATCTATATTTTCTTTGAAGAATCTTGTGATTCTAACATGGTTTCTATATATTTTATTTTTTATTTTTGTAGAATAAATCTAAGGATGATAATAGAAGATATTTTATATTATTATTTGAACAAAACCCATTGGATTTTTTTTTTTGATGAATAGTGCCTTTTCTATTAATCAAATATTAAAGTTACATATTCACAAAAAAGGGGCCAGGGGATATAGAAATCACCCTGTAGAGTTCACACGGAAAATTCAAAAATAGCTAACAACTATTCATAAAAAAAATAGGCATTAAGCCTTTAAGCAACAAGAGCGATGCTAGAAGGAGGAGGATCTTTATCATCAGAACCCTGCACATCATTAGGGTTGATAGAAGGGTCGAGAACAACCAACCATCATGTTCTACTTCTTTCTTCTATTTCTCTTCTATCTGGGGTGGAGAAATGGCCAAAGTCAGGTGGGGAAACTTAGAGGAGGTGCAAGATGCCAATCAGAGCCATGACGGGTCCTAGGAGCATCAGAAGAGGCAGAATGAGCCAGAGCTGGAGACCACCCATAAGTATGGTGAGGTAGAGAAGCTAAGTGGCACTGCCAACCATCGTCACCACGTCTAGGAGAGTGGTGGTGAGGAGCCTGAGACCGTGGGGTACGGGAGCGACGATCCAAGGAGCTGCGCCCATGATAGTGGCCTCTAGGAGGAGTACCCTCAACAGAAATGGCATTAGGAGGAACCCAAGCAATAGTACAAGGAGCATTTCCCCAGTGATTGAGAAGCTCCTACAGGTGAGCCACCTCCAGAACCACTTTATTAGCCTGAACCGAATCTACATCATAACATTATTACATATGCATGCCTTGTTATAAAGAGAAACATTCATATCAAGAAAGCTGTGAGAAAAAATAATAGCATTCCTATCTTTCCACAAAGTGAACAAAATCTCCAGCCTGAAAGTATTCCAAATCTAGGTAAACTTGGAAGGAAACTTAGGAGAATCCCCTAAGACAATCATATTCCAGGAGAAAGGCTCAGGCCTAAAGGGTTGAAAAAATCATGAATCCACTGCCAATACTGTTGAGCTCTCCTACAGAACCAGAAGATGTGCAAAAACATCTTAGGGTGACCATAGAAAGGACATTGAGGGTCATGAACACCTAGATGTTTGAGCCTAGGTCCCACAGGAAGCCCTTGGAAAAGAAAACACCAAGAAAACAGAGACAACTTGGGCTTTGTAATGGCAGCCCAAACAGTCTAAAAGTGAAAGCTCCGGTGAGAAGTAGAAGAGTGAAGATGCCATCTCTAATTAAGAGTGTCCACCATTAGAAGATGGGGAGACAACCGCCTATAGCCCAACCTTGGCTTGTAATTACAGAAAGGAGTGGCAAGATACCATTTCCAATCCTTCCACCAGGGCCGAATAGCCTGAACACCAAGCTTATGAAGCAAGTTAATAGGAATAGAAGAAACCAATAGATCAAAAGTTTGACGATCTCTGTGAGCCAAATTGTACTACACCTGCATGTCCTTCCAGGAGTGGAGACTCATAGTGTGCCTAGAGAAGAGGTCCTTGGGAGTTCGAATGCCACATTTGAAAAAATGCAAAGCATTGGCCCCTTGAGTCTTAGCCAGAGGGATTCCTTAGATTGAAAACAATGGGGACCACTAGAGGTCCTGTTGATTGAAAGAAAGCCCATTGTGAAAGTCATCACCATCCCAACAAAGAGAAGGCTTAATAGCTTCCTAGGCTTTCCAAATGCTATTGATGATGAAAGTACCCTAAATCTGAATAGGTTCTTTCATAGTGAGCAAGGTCTATAGACCAATGCCCTTCTAAGCTGGCCTATGAATAGGGAATCCTGAAGAGATGTAGTTCCTAACAAGAATCTTCTAGGCCTCATCACTAGTAAGAGCATGAATAATCCACTTAGCATAGAGAGCATGTCCTTGCTTCTGAGTGGAGAGAAGGTTGAGGCCTCTAGAATCTTGAGGAAGGCAATAGTACTCCTAGGAAACCCTTTGGAACCCATGGCTATCAACTCCAGAGGCCCAAAGAAAGTCCTTGAGGAGGCATTCCAGCTTAAGATACAAATCTTTTGAAGGAGCCCACCAAGAAGAGTAGTAGACATGAGTAGCAGTCTGCACTTTGGAGAAAATCTAGAATTTCCCAGCAAGGGAGAGAGGCTTGCAAATCCAATATTACAATTTTTTCTCAATCTTGGCAATCACAGCATTCCATAAGTCAATAGAGGATCCATGGAAGGAAAAGGGAATTCCTAGGAAGTAGAAAACTTCCCCATGTTGGACCCACTTCTAGTCAAACTGAGCAAGCCAGGGAGGGGCTAGAAGGAAAGACTGTCTGAAACAAAGAGTCTTATGCCATTGGATAGAAAATCCAGAGGCTTGACAAAAGGTGTCCAAGCACTATAAGGAATTAGAGATATTCTCCTCATCATCAATAAGAGTGAGAAAGGAGTCATCAGCAAAGTAACCATTAACAAGCTGAGAAGAGGACTCAGGAAGGGAAATGCCCCAAACCAAACCAGAGGAAACAGAATTGGCAAGAAAATACCCAAAGCCTTCAGTAACAAGAACATATAATGCAGGAGCTAGCGGACAAACTTACTGAATGGATCAAAAAATTCTAAAAGTACCAGATTGAGACCTATTGATAGTAATGCACACAGAGGCATCACCAAAAAGAATTTCCACAAACTACAAGAAGGGAGGGTGAAGCCAAGAGCTTGGAGCATGGCAAGAATAAAAGGACATTCAATGCAGTCATAGGCTTTAGAAAAAACAATTTTAAGGAATAAAGTGGCTTGCTTAGACTGACGAGCCCATTCCATCCCTTCCCAGACTGCAATAATGTTGTCAAGGATATACCTAGATTTAATAAAACTAGTTTGCTTAGGGAAAATAGTAAGAGGAAGGATATGTCTAATTTTGAGAGCTAAAGCCTTAGCAATTATCTTGTAGGAGATTCAACAAGGTGATGGGCCTCTAATTGTAGATATCCTTGGGATCACTAGATTTAGGTATAAATTTGATATTCCCTTTATTAATTAAAGCACCCAAACTTTTATTATGAAAGGCCTTGAGGTAAAATTTATGCAGGTTAGGACCTATAACATCCCATAAGTGCTTATAGAATTCACAGGGGAAGCCATCACATCCTAGAGATTTATCATCGACCATAGAAAAAGATGCTTCTTTGAGATCACTGATGGTAAGAAGTTTCTCACAAAAGGCCCATTGCTCAACCGCTACGCGGTTTGGAGTAACAACAATACAAGCCTTAAGAGCCTCCTCCTGCACAATAGAATTACCCTGCGAAGCAAACACTTTTTCATAGTGTTGAACAAAAGCCTAAAGAATGGTGGGGAGCTTAGTAAGAGTTTCAGATCCTTATTTGATTTTTTGAATAGCAACATTGGTATTTCAGGCTTTGAGGGCATGAAAAAACTTCTTAGAGGCTTTGTCACCCACCTCCAACCAGTGGAGGCAAGCTTTGATTTGATCTCCATGAGCAACATAGGCATTTGATTTTCATGTTGAAGCTTGGCTAGCTTAAGCTAAAGCTCAGAATCAAAGGGATTCAATGCAAGTTCATTAGCAACATTACACAAAGCCTTAGTGTTAGCTTCATAAGTGTGCTTCCTGTAGCAGGTTAACTGATGATCGTAAATGCAAAGAAATCTTGCAGTATGGGTTGATGGCATCATTCCACCATTGAATCCAACCAAGATGACTATGGGGCCAAGGCTCTAAATTCTAGACTTGAAGAATGTGAGCAATAGTGGAAGCATGTGTTAGCACTGACGTGTTGAGGTAAAATTGCATATGAGCAGCTCGCTTGGCAGAAGAATGCCAAGTGATGGAAAAATAAATGGGGAAGTGATCTGACAAGGTCACATCTGTTTGAGGAGTGACAGGTAGGCATCGATCTTTAGAGAAAGATAAAAAATATTGAGCCGTTATCATAGAACGATCTAATCTCTTAAATATGCAATCAAAACCAGCTCTGAAATTAGACCAAGTATGCCAAACCCCACCCTACTGGCAACGGTTAACATTGGGATCAAAAAGCCCCAATTTATTGTGTATATGGTACCAAGCTTCTCTCTCCCTAGCTATCCATCAAAATGGTAAAATCCCTTCCTTATCAGAGGCCAGCTCAACCATATTAAAGTTGCCACACATAACCCAAGTAGCAGGAGGCAAATTATCCGCTAGCCAGCACCAAAGCTGAGATCTTTCCATAGCATCATTGGGAGCATGAACATTAATGATGCCAAAAGAATGGTTGTGAAAAGACAACAAAATCCAAGTGACACGTTGCATCGGATTAGATCCATGAGCAATAATAGAAGAATTAAGGTGAGGTGACAAAATAGTAATGACACCACCTTTACTAGCTTCATGCTGAGAAGAAAAAACAATGTCATTTGGCCAAATGACGTGACAGGAAGAATTAAGTAGGAAACTTGAAATTTTCACTTCCTGTAAACATAAACCATCCAAACTGTGAAGTCCACAATGGGTATCACAAATATAGTACTTTCTAGACAGGTTAGTTAGACCTCGCACATTCTAGGACAAAAAATTCATAAAAACCCTTACACGGTTTCCTTGTCCCCAAGAGAGGATAAACTATTCTACAAGAAATATGGTACAGAGCCAAAGCTGTGAAGTGAATCTCTAGAAGTGATAAACTACCATTTTTCTGGGTCATTCGTGCATCCATTAGGACTGCGAGACTGATGCAAAGACTGGGAGGAAACTAAAGAAATAGTTGGTAGTGCGAGCACCACCTCTAAAGTGGAAGGCCTTACAACTAAAGTTTTCCCCTGAATAACATGGTGTAAAATAGATGGCACAACTGGAGGTGCTTCGGTGGAAGGATAAAGATCTCCAACTAAAAGCTCCAAAGGTGATATAGCTGCAGAAGTAGTGTGTGCTAATTTAGAGCCTGAGGTATTCCTTCCTTTTCATGAAACTGTAGTCCATTCTTCCTTTTTTCTGGCTTCTGAGTTTTTGACCAGCGCTTCCTTTGGTGATGGCTTCACCTGAGGGGTAACCAGCAGGCAGTCCTTAATCCTATGTTATGCCAATTGACACCTATAACATGTGTTTGGTAGGTTCAGATAAAGCACTTTTTGAGAGATGGTGAGAGAACAAACCTAGATTTCAACAGTGTCCTTGAGGTCCCTAGAAAGGTCGATCTCAATACAAACATGCTTTTGGGGTTGGGCATTGAAAATTTTTTCATGCTCCATGACAATGACCTTACCAAGGGTTTTAGCAATAGACTCTATAAATGGCCAGCATGGAAAAGGGAAACTAGGAAACTCAACCCAAATAGGGACCCTAAGTTTCTTATCATCCGACACAGTGAAGTCTTGAGACCATCTCTAGAAAATAAGCAGGGATGACCTAACCATCCAAGGCCTGTGGCTAAAAATAGCTTCCACCTAGGAATGGTTAGCAAAATGGAAAAGAGAAAAACCTTTGGTAAGGTTTTGCACACCATCAAGGCGGACCCCATGAGGGGTCTAGCTCTTATTTACCCAATCTTTGAGGATACTTTCAGGAGGAGTGCGACCCATAACATATCCAATCATGGTATGCTTTTCTAACCATTCACATGCAGAATCAAATTCTTGTAGATTAAGAAAAATATCAAGGTAACCTCATGAAAGACCTTATGGACGAACTTGTGAGGATGTTTGTTCAGAGGAGGCACCATGGCTTTCTGAAGCTTCAACTCACGCACTAGCATCAACTGCTAGGCTAAAGTTGGCTGAAACCATACTAAAAGCTAACCCTAATGCAAAAATCCCATAGTAAATGTGGTATGACAGATGGAAATCTTAGATCAAAGACACATATAGGAAGCCATACACATGAAACCCTAGCAGAGCAAAAAAAATCCCTATACCCATTGGAATATTTTCAATAATGATTTAACATAATATTTAACCTAACCATATTAATATTCAAATAAATTTACAAATGGAACTTACTATAACATATTTTATATGTATTTTTGTCCAAGTTAACTTTTAAAGTTAGAATTATTATTTTTATTATTAGAATTAAAAGTGTAAGCCTCATCATAGTCGTGACATTCTATTTAATCAATATTTAATTACTTCTTGCTAAAATAGTAAATCGTAAGGAACAAAATAATAATATTTTACACATTATATAAGATCGACTCAAAAATTTATTGGGTGAAACCTTGATGAATGAACAATTGTTTTAATTAATCAATCTCTTGTATTTCAAGGTATTTTCCTAATCTTAAAACATATATATTCAAATATGTTCAATTAACAATTATGTGAAATTAAGTTTTATTAAGAATATCAAATTTAACCCCCCATGAGACGCTTTGGTAGTTTAGGATTTATTGAATTAATATTAATGAGGAATTAAGTTTAATTTAAGTGTTTATTTAAAAACTAGTTCATTTATTTAAACTCGATAATGTTATTTTTATGAGGCCAATTTATGTGGCCAATATACTGCTCATCGTAAAAATAGTAGTACAACTTAACCTAAATTATGTTGAAATCTTTGGTACTTTTGGAAATTAATGAATTATTTAAATATCAAAGTTCCTTTTAATTAAATTTTAATATAGGAGTATAGACTTGATCCTCATCTTCAAACTCTATTAATATATATTATGCCATGTTTGGAGAGTTCATTTACTGTCATTTCTTAGACGTCCATCCTTTATGGGAAAAACCTTAGTAAAGAAAATTGGCTTAACCTAGGTGTTTATCATATGGGTTAAGGGATATGGACGAATGGTCATGAATCCTCTTAATTGTATTCTTTTAGAATTAATTAGACCAACAACTGATTAGGATTAAATTTGGAAAATATTGAAATCTTTTTTTTTCCAATTTCCCTATGTTTTAGTAAACTGCATTTTTGAGGGTCTTCGGTGCATTTCTGGGCTTGGATGCCTCTCAAAAGTGCCAACAAAATGTTGTCACTTCCAATATTTGATTCTAGATTATTTGAATACCTTTCCAACACATTAAATGGTTCGCAATTCAGAGCTAGGATGAGGAAGTTATGCCTTCTCCAAGTGGACCTAATTTTTATATATAGATTTTTTAATAATTTTTGATAGTTCAAATAGTTTATTTGTAATAATTATTATGATGGCTCTTCATTTCATTTCCAAGGGATTTTGATGACCCTTTGGATCCATCATATTTTTATAAACTCCAATATTCGAATAGAATGAATCAATTTTTGGTTTGCGATCTTGTCATTAATCTTCTCAATTTTTGTGTTGAATCTTACAATACTACAGGTATCACACCAGGTATTGTAATCTAGTTTCATAAATCTGATAAATAACTTAGTAAATAAACCACAACAACTATTAACACCCCTTTTCTAAATTACTACATTACAATTATGACTTATGCACTTCAATTATTTTTGTGCAGGATGCCTCCAATAGCATGGAAAGCTTGCGCCCGCAGATGAGGTCGTCATTGTACCCCAAGGGGTTGCAAGAAGAAATGACCTGAGGCAGAGAATGCTTCCCCCAAATTGCCTCAAGAGTTTGATGGAGAAATTCTTTCAGCAATACTGAATCTTGTCAACATCATTCTTGCTAGAATGCTAGAATGCCTCGTGTTTCACAGCATGATATGTGCCAAAGTTCATAAGGGCATATGACTTCAATTAGAGAATGATCTAGGAGTCCCCCTCCTAGTCTTGCAGAAAATCAACCAAGCTCTCAACCCAAGTAGTAGGAGACTCTAAACCCTCAGAGAAATCTAAGGCCTCAAACACTCTTTACCCCACAAGCCCAACCGAAGAAGACTTCTAGAGGTGGGCAAAGCAAGTTCTTTTGGACAAGAGGTCATCAGTATTTCAAACCTTAGGGCATGAAAAGGTAGGTACGTAGACCCTGCTACACTAGTGGTGCCATGGGACATATTGCTATATTTTTCCCTTAGATAGGTATTCAACGCACAATAGCATCTGAGCCCTATGATGAAGATATGAGTAATCCCCACACAGCTTTTGTGGCAGAGGTTAACCATCAGGAAGTGAATCATTCCATAGTTATGGAGGCCATGGGTATGTTTAGAGGTAGTAATTATATCTTTTTATTATTTTTAGGTACTACCGACTCTTTTGTTTCTCTCTAGGTTGTGGAGCGTTGCGGGCTAGTTGCAGCTAGACAAGATGTTAGATGAGAAGTAGAATTATCCCTGGGATCTAGGATACCTATCCACCCCCCTTTGTAAAAGGCTTGTCAGAGTTAGATGGGAGATATGAAAACTATAGTGGACCCATGCATATCACCTCTTGGATCTTATGGCATTGTATTTGGCATGGATTAACCAGCACCTACCGCTGTGACCGAGGTCCAGAGTTTTAGGAAGTTAGCAGTCTTTTGTAGGCAATTTGCTAAAGGGATTCTAGAGGGAGACACCCTATCATACCCCTTCAAAGTAAGAGAAAGTAGTACAATTGGATGGAGGAGTGTGAGAGAGTTTTTAGGAAACTCTATAGAACCCCTTCTAGCACACCTAACCTTGTGGTGCCCAACCCTTTAGCAGATTTTGTGGTTTGCATAGATGCATCATTAAGATGGACTTGGAGAGGTCCTTATGTACGATAGATGAATTATTGTCTTTAATTCAAGGAAGCCTAAGACTCACAAACTCAACTATCCTACCCATGACCTTGAGCCAGTTTTAGTGATGTGCACTTAGTTTAGAGGATGACTTTCCCTTTTTAGAACATCCTTTTTGAGCTTCTTTCTGAACACTAGAGTTGCATTAAATTTTCACTCAAATGAATCTTAATGCTAGGAGATGGAAGGAGTTCTTATATGATCTTGTTTTTGATGTTCGCTAGGTTTAAGGGAGATCCTCAGATTTATCCATGTATTCCAACAGATGTTTATGTCTTGGAAGGCACATATGTGTACCTTTCCCTAGGAGATTGGGTGAAACTATTTTGCTAAAAACTTATGAAGCCCCTTTTGTAGCCCCAGCAGTGGCACAACTTTTCTTGTGGGATATTGTCAGAGTTCATGACATCCCTTGTAAGACCTTTTCCAATCTATATTATCCCTACACATCACCTTTTGTAGGGGATTGCAACCAACTTTGGGCATTGAGCTCATTTTAGCCCCAGTGAGTCAGATAGTCAACCAGTGAGGGTTAGTTAGGTGTTGAAGTTTACACTCTCCATGTATGTCATTGACCATTAGACTAGGTGGGAGGAGTACCTTCTTTTGGCAAAATTTTTCTACCATTATGAGCATCACACTATGCTAGGTATGTATATATCTTTATATATATATATATATATATATATATATATATATATATATATATATATATATATATATATATATATATATATATATATATATATATATATATATATATATATATATATATGTATGTATGTATGTATGTATGTATGTATGTATGTATGTATGTATGTATGTATGTATGTTTTAACAAATGGGATAAGTTAAAATTAATGTGCAAGTGAATTTCAATTGAACAGGTGATGTTGCAAACGAATTGTAAGTTGAACATAATTGATTATATTTCTTGGATTACTGAGAGAGATACCCTAGCCTATCATAGCTCTTTAGTTTGTGCAATTGAGATAGATACTCATCAAATACTCTTCAGATGTTAGATGGAGACTACTTTATTATGTTATGATGATTACCTTGTGACATTAATATGGTCTTGTATTTATGGCTAGCCTTGTTTTATGAATGCTAGGAATTCATGATGAGAATTAATTATATGACTTATTAGGAAATGGATATTTGATGTAATTATGATGTTATGGTCCCCTATTAAGTGTTGAAAGTAAATTTCTTAATTACATGATGTGTGTGTGTGTGTCTATATATATATATATATATATATATATATATATATATATATATATAGGGTAGAAGCAAAAAGTTGGGTGCCAATTCAGCGGAAGTCTGCGGCTTGAAAATTTGCGCCGCTTGAAACGGGCACCCGTTTGTTGAAAAATGGGTACCCGTTTCCAGAAACGAGCACCCGTTTGTTGAAAAATGGGTACTCGTTTCTAAAAAAAAATTTAAATTTTTTTTTTCATTTAAAATGTTTTTTTAAACACATATTTTGAAATTTATGAAATGGGTGCCCGTTTTTTGAATTTAAATAACGGGTGCCCATTTCTTAAAATATGCACGCGGAAGTTTTCACTCTGCCTCAGTTTTTGGTTTGGGATAGGTTTGGTGAGACCAAGCCTATGCCTTAGCCTCCAAAATTTTGGCTAAGGCATTGGAATAAAAATTTTAAGGCTTACCGTAATTTTTTGAAGCCCTTCTGAATCGATTTTTTTGACAAGACAAAAACCCATTAAAGATCTCACTATCACGATTCTAAAAATATAAATTTGATAATAATATGGTTATTTTTACTATTTTTACATTATTTATTAGTTGATAGTGGTACATAAACATAAAATAGTGAGACTCACTAAAACTTTAATAACTTTTTAATTTTTAAGTATTTTTAAAAATAAATTATATGTCATCAATCAAGATTCAATTCTTTTGAATTTAAAAAAAAAGAATTTTTGAAAAAAATAAAAATTATATTAAATTATGGTGGCCGTACACCAGAGGTTTGACAAATAAGCTTTATTGTTAATTAAAAATTAATAAAAAATAATTTACAAAACAAAAAAATAAGAAAAAATATTCTCATCAATATTCTATGTCTTAGGTATCTTCCCTAAAAAGGATTTTAAAAAATTTATTTATTTGTGTCAAAATATGGTGGCCGTACACGGATGTGGCATGGTCCTGAAACAGGCATTTTGAAAAAGTGATTTTCAAATATGCCTATCAAAATATAATTTATACCATGTGGGTATTAAAATAAATTATATATTTGAAAAGTAGACTCCAAGTACTACAATTTCTATTAGTGAATTTTTCCGAGATTCAATCTCTAAGTGCCTCAAATTTTGAGATCAATTCAGATAAATTTTGAAAAATAGGAAAAACACTTCCACTTTTTGCAAAAAATTGGCACCCAACTTCTTGCAGCCACCCTATATATATATATATATATATATATATATATATATATATATATATATATATATATATATATATATATATATATATATATATATATATATATATATATATATATATATATATATATATATATATATATATATATATATATATATATATTGACAAATGGGAAAAGTTAAAATTTATGTGAAAGAGAATTTCAATTGATTATGTGATGTGAAAATGAATTGTTAAGTTTTTTATAATTGATTCATATATAATGTCGATTTATATTTCTTGGACTACTGATGTCGGATTTAGTGTGTGGGGAAATAAACCATGGTACTATTATTGGGGAACCAAACATAGGCCAATGTGAATTCAGTTTGAGCCAAGGTTGCATCTAAGGAAAGACAAAATCTTGTTGTGTTGTATTTATTTCATAAATGTAATGAGCTTGTGATATTTTTAATTTAATTTTTATTTTGTAATTTTCTTTGTGAGTGCTCAAGTGGAAATGACATGTGGCTTGTGATGTGTATATTTTGTTGTGTGACTTGACAATTGCAATGTACATGTGGCCATGACATAACCCACTTGAGTTTGGATGCCATTAACCTAGGATAGTACCCTTTAGGATCCCCATGTGAATCCCTTGGTTAGGGAGCTTGAGGAGATGTCTTGTCATAGATTTTCGAATTTGAACTTGTCATGAGTTTTTGGGAGTTTGGAAAGGTGTCTAGGGGTGTGTTTATGCTATTTTTAGTTAGCCCACTTGGTATACCTATGGGTAAGGGTCATTTTTAACCATAGGATAACCCATAGTTGACCAAAAGACCCATTTAAAAGTTGGATTTCCTAGATGGCCGAAAATCAACTTTTGAAACTAGGCCTTGGTAAGAACACCATCCATTAGAATGTTAGTCTTTGCCCACTTTTTGGGCCAACCTTTGCAAGAGGCTATTTTTAGAAAAGTTGTAAGGGCTTAGGGAAGACCAACCAGTGAGAAAGAAGACCTTATCCCTAGGGGGTTGTGGGGAGTTGTGTGGAGGCCTTTTTAGTAGGGGAATCTTCATTTTGGAGAGTTTGAACACCCACTCTCTAACTTAGAGACTAGGACTAGATTTGGAAGGAGGAAAAAACTTGGACAAAATGGATTTCATCATCAACACTTTCCATTTTTGCTTTGGAGTTATGTTGGTATCTCCAACTTGAAATTTCTTGTTGTTTCTTTTGGTATGGGAAAAATATGGTGTTTTTGTTGTACAGTTCTTCATGTTCTTGATATATAAGTAAGGGTTGTTTGTTCTTACATGCTAGTAGATGTGTTTTGTAAATCTTGTGTTTGGTTTTGTGTCTATTATGTGATTTGAAATTGTGAAACATTATGTTCTTTTTTTTTTTTTTTTTTGTGTTGTTGATTTGGGAGTCTCAAGGCCACACTCACCCTTGGAGGGAAGAGTAGCCTTGGGGTGATGTTTTCAGGACAATCCATGGATGTAGAGTCTCTCCTCAGGGAGGAGAGGGACAAAACATGGAGGTATGGGCTCCATGTATTTATTCCACTCTTTGTTTTGGGGGCCATAAGGGATTAATTATGGCTTTATGCCTTGGGGGTTATAAGGGATTTTTGTGCATTTTGGAAGTGGTGGAGAAGGTGTTTATAAAGCCATGTGAAGGCTTGATCTAATTTTTGTTTGGTACGAGCTTTCCAAGTGTGATTGGAAAAGCTATTGTAAAGCCATGAGGAGGCTTGTTTTTACTTTTAGAATGGATTTTCTCTCCATAGGGTTTTAGTCCACTTCACCCCAAATTCATGGGACAATATGTGACTCATTGTGAAAGCCATGGATGAGAGTTTTATTTTTTGTATGTTTTGAATTGTTGATTTGCTCATTCTGTTTGCTTGTGTGTATCCTACCTATGTTTGGTTTCCCTAGCTCGAGGGTGGTCTTCTAAAGACCTAGGTTGGGAGGTGAGCATCCCATGGTCTTTTTGATTTCTCATTTTTGCATATTATGGACTTGCTTGGAGCTCTTGAAGTGGAAGATTTAGTTTGTGAAAGAGGAAAATACATCTAGAAGAAATGTGTTTATGCAATGTTATGTAAAAGCTTTGAGATTAAAAGAAAACTAGTATCTTGAAAGATTAAGGAAGGTTGTGTATCACTCTTTGTATAAGAATAGAATGGAAATTGAGGAGTTATCTACTTGCATATTTATATCAATTTGAAATGGCTAGTTGTATATGCATGAATTTTATAGAAATTTGTTTATATAGGAAGGAAGAACAGTTGCATATTCTATTTTTAGTTAAATGAATAGGATTTTGATGATTTTCCTTATTTGTTCTATATTCAGACATGTAGTGGCTAACTATTAGCCTTATAGAACTAAATCTGCACTTACATTCATATGTGAAACTTAGATCTTTAAGAAAAAGATTTTGATATTTTAATGTATCCTAATGTAAACTAGTATTTACTTATATACCATGAGGAGACTTAAAATCTATTGTTGTTTAGTTCCCAAAACAAAAGGGAAGGAGCAAAAGAAATCATGATTAGTAATGTGCTTAAAAATATGACTATTCTTGCTTGTTTGAGAGTTAAGAAAATAAAAATACTAGTGCAAACTTTTATATCTATGCTTAAATTAAATCTGTTCACTATTCATACTAGCATTTAAAATGATGTTGCTTTTGTAATAGGAAAACTACATGTATTCCTTTCTTAGGTTAATCAGGCATTTGGGTACTTATAATAATTACTTTTTTGCATTAAAAAAAAATGGGTAACTTTTTAGAGGAAAATTTTGTGGGAACTACACCTCAGCTTCAATGGGAGAAGGAAAAGACAAGACACAAATTGTAGGAAGCCTTGAAAAGAGAAGAAATCTATTGGAAACAAAGATCTAGGATCCACTGGCTTACAAAAGGAGACTGAAATACAACCTTCTTTCATAGAACTGCTAGCAAGCACAAAAGAAGAAATACCATTAACACCATTAGGGATGATAGGGGGAATGAAGTTACTAAGAAGGATAAAATTAGTTATGTTGAGGCTAATTACTTCATGGAGCTATATTCTCATGCTAGACACATGTTCTCAATCAACGTTCAAGACCAACTTGTCAAACACATCCAATGTGATGTTACTCACATTGATAATGATCATCTGACGGAGCATGTCTTTGATGAGGAAGTCAAAGTGGCTGTCTTTGTTATGGATGCCTTCTTTCAAGAATATTTGGATATTTTTGGCCTCAAAGTTTCCTGTGCTACCAGAGACTTCTTTAGAACGGGGAGGCTGTTGAAACATCATAACAAGACCTATATTGTGTTGGTTCCTAAGAATGACAACCCTACCTCTAGCCTAGATTTCAAACTTATTAGTCTATGCAACATGTTCTATAAGATCCTCACTAAGATTCTAGTTAACAAATTGAAGCCCCTTCTGGACAAAATGATTAGCCCTACTCAAAAAGGTTTTGTGTCGGGAAGGAAAATTGTGGATGCTGCCATATCCACACATGAAATTATTCACTCCATGGATAGGAGCAATGCACTAGGTATGGAATTCAAACTTGATATATCTAAGGCTTATGATAAAGTTAATTGGTCCTCTCTCTAAAAAATTCTTAGTAGAATGGGATTTAATGATAAGGTTACTTGCATTATTCGAGAATGTACACAAATTGTTAGTTTCTCTATTTTGGTCAATGGCTCCCCTGGGGGCTTCTTTCAACCTAGAAAAGGACTTAGACATGGAGAACCCCTCTCCCCCTATCTGTTCATTATGGTGGCTGAAGTTCTTAGTAGGAATCTGACTGTGCTCTCTTCCATGGGAAGAATAAAAGGGGTCAAATCAACTTCCACTCTGCAGGAAGTTGTCTTGGAACAATTTGTGGATGATACCTTCCTTTTTGGGTTCTCTTCGGTGATTGAAGCTAGACAGTGGAAGAAACTATTGGAGACTTATGCTATGGCCTCAGGGAAGCCCATCAACTACTAGAAAAGCATAATTTTCTTCTTTAACACCCCCATTGAGACTCAAATTAGAGTGCTTTAGATCATGGGTTGTCAGTCAGCTATGCTCCCCTCCATCTACCTTGGCCTCCCTCTTACTACCAAAGAGGTCTCCCAAGATTTTTGGAATTCCATCCTAGAGCTGGCTAGAAAGGGAGGATCCTAAACAATGCTGGTAAACTCCAACTGGTGGCTTCTACTCTCCAGGGGATACCTATTTGCTTTTTGTCCCTCTTTAAGATCAAAAGCTACATGGCGGATAGGCTTGAAAAAATTCAAATAAATTTTTTGTGGACTGGCTCTAAAGAGAAAAAGAGGATGTCCTTGGTCTGTTGGGAAACTGTTCGTCTTCCAAAAAGACTGGGAGGACTGGGACTTATGAGAATTGGCATACTGAACAAGGCCCTCACCATGAAAGTGGCATGGAAGCTTATAGAAAGAAAAGCATATTGGTGTAAAATTATGGAAGCTAAGTACCTTCAAGGGAACCCTTATGGGATGTTATACTAGAAAAATGACCTTCCCCATGGTTCCAAACTCTAGGAGAATATCTGCAAATGGAAAACTATGGTTTTGAAGGGTGCATTTTGGAAACTTGGAAATGGGCGATCCATCTAATTTTGGCATGACTCATAGATCCAGAATGTCACTACCCTTGCTTGGTGGTTTGGTCCCCTCATGACCTACCTCAGACCTATACTTGGTGATAGAACCTACAACTAGATGATTGGAGGTCGATGGAAAAATGTAGCGCACCTTGCTAGAAATAGACCTGAATTAGAACACTTGGATAATGAACTCATTGAAACTTTGGGAAATGTCATAACTCCTTGAAGTAATGACCAGGACTCTATCATTTGGGCCCCCACACAAGTGCGAACCTTTTTGCTCAAGACTTCCTAAAACCTACTTTTGAGGGAGGAGAACAACCCTGAAGATTGGAAAAATGTGTGGATCCCTCACCTCACTCTAAAAATCAACTTCTTTTGGTGGACACTCATGCATGGAAAAGTTCTAACCCACGATAATCTTATAAAAAGAGGGTTCTCCCTGGCCAGCAAATGTGTCCTCTACAAAAAGGAGGAAACTATTAACCACCTATTCATACATTGTGACTACTCTACTAGTATTTGGCAGGGAGTTATTGGAAAATTGGGGATCCCCAGGGTCCTTGGAGAGGTTGTCTACCATATTACTATCTGGCTATCCCCTTCCAATCACCCCCTCCTCTAGCTCCTATGACGCTTAATCCCTCCACACATTTGTTGGACTATCTGGAAAGAAAGGAACAACATGATCTTTAGGGAGACTCATTTCCCACTTGAGGCCTTTCTCTGGTTGGGCACCAAGATCCTATGTGAGAATGCTTCTTTGGCCAATTGGAATTTTTTGGCCGACTTCACTAGGTTCAACAACTCCCAGTTAATGGCTCAGAAAGCTTCTTGGTGGGTTGCCCCTCCCATTGGTTGGATCAAATTAAACTTTGATGGGACAGTGAACAATCTTTCCCAGGGTGGGGTTGGTGTGCTATGGGACTACAATGGTTCTTGCCTTTTGGCTTATGCTGGGCCGCTAAAAAATAGTACTATTAACCAAGCCGAAGGCACGAATCTTCTACAGGGGATAAAATTTGCCATCTCTAAGAATATAAGGTTGTTGATGATTAAGGGGGACTCCAAAGTAATTGTGGAGGCTGTTAACCATAGATTGAATGTGGGGTGGCAGGTGAACACCATCATAGAGGAAATTTGGGAGCTTCTCAACAACTTCCAGAGCACTATCATTTTCCATACCTATAGGGAAGGTAACTCAAAGGCCAATTTTGTGGCTAGTATTGGACTTTTCCAAACTAGGGTGGTCAGTTGGGAGGAGATTAGTGCGCTACCAAAGGAGACCCAATGGCTAATCGGGTCGGAAAACATGATGCTAGTAATGTTTATAATGATTCATATTTTTATTAGAAATGTTGAGGGGCCCATCAAGCTAATGTGTTGGCTTACTATGATGATAATAATCGTTATGAATGGGTATGCACAAAATATAATAAAGGTTCATAATTTCCCTTTGGGAGATTACATGTGGAATGGAGATTGTCCACATTAGTAGGTCATTTCGACTACCGAGGACATCAATGACAAAATAGCTTAACTTCTAATTATTACAACTAGAGATCCATTAGATTTTTTTGCACGGGGCATATTTCCCCAAATACCACCCAGCCCATGCCTATTATGAGTAAAATTTGCATTAAACAGTTATTCCAAAAAGCCCTATTTTATGCCCTGGCTTGCAAAACTCGGCCCTATAATTTTTAGGAGGTGTCTGCTATAGAAACTAGTCTAGTCGAGATGGGTGGCAAAACTCTACACATTGAACCTGAAAAAATCAAAGAGGAGTTCACGTCTGAAACTTTGGTTATTCACTACTACAAAGATAATGACATTTGGGGTTTTATGGAAAGAATGAAGGGTGGCCATGATGAACAAATTTTTGAGCAATTTGTGTCCTCGTGGAATAATAGAAAGGTGTCTGTTGGGGGCATCCACTTTCAAATCAATGAATAAGTGATTGGCAAAGCAACGGGGCTCTCAATAGAGAGAAGGAAATATAGGAAAACTAGCCGAATGCTAGATTTGACAAATCTCAACCAATTCTTCAGGCCTGGAGAAAAGCTTGTTAAAAAGTCTAGAGGTTTCAACCATGAGCCACTCCCCGACTTCTGGCCTAATGTTTGTCACATTATCATGAAGTATTTCACTTTAGAGGGAAAATTTACTATCTTTTACTAATATCACATGCCATTTCTTAATCATATTAGGAATAGAGACCTTATTTCCACCCTGTTCTACCTCCTCCACACATTGGAAAGAAACATCCTGGACATAAAAGAGAACAAAAACCCTGAGAAGTTGATTCCCATCCTGCACCAATGCCTTTTAATCTATTTGTACAATTTCCATAAGTCCATTTTCCCCCCGCCTCAACCTCTCCTAATTATCATGGATATCATCCCAGACTGTGGTCTTGCAGGTGCTAATAACCCCTATCAATCCCCTTCCCAGTCCATCTAGGAGACTAACCTTATCCCGTAGGATGGAAAATGTTGCAAGAGGTGTGTGCGAAACCCCTTGAAAAGATCGATGGATTTAGAGGAGTCCCATGTCTCTGAGTCTTTGGAATCTAAAGATAAGATGGTGGATGATAGCATCCTTGAAGCTAGGAAGAGGCTTAAGAAATTGAAAAACTTAGACAGTCAAGTGGAGATGGAGGTTGAAATAGGGGTAACTATTTGGCCACACTCCAATAGAATTGCCAAAGAAAAATGTAAAATGCCTCAGGGAAACGACCTCTGAGGACAAGATGCTTTCAGGAGATATGGATACGTCTAGCTCCTCTAGGTCTATGAAATCCCTCCCGTGGTGAATGAAATCCCTCACTGCAATACCCCAACCCCACCCTCCCCCCACACCTAGTAGGCCAACTCTCCCCACACTGAGCATGCTACCATTGCTGTGGATGGGAATGACAGGTTCAAAGGTTTCCTCAAGAAGAAATTCACTAAGCTGGACAAGGAGATTTTGGGTATCAAGTGGGATATGAGGGAAATCAAGGCCCGCATCGTTGACTCCAACAAATTTTCCCTTAAAATGATGCACGCGTCAGTTGTGACTCTTTGTAATGTGCAAGAGAAGATTGTTGGAGGTAAGCTGGAAGTTGATGAGGATAACAGAGACCTCTTCCTCTTTTTGCAGGAAGAATGGGCGACCACCTTGTTGTCCAAGTGTCTAGGTGAGAGGAAATGAGTGTTGCTAGTGCCATGGTAATTTTGTCTTGTTTCAGGCCCTTGGGTCCCAGGTTTTATTTTGGGTTGTTTTAGTTTTTAGTTAAGTTTTTAAGTCTTTGGTTGAGCCCTGTGAGGTAGTATACTATTAATACGTTTAAGACTATTTGGTTAAACTACAACTCTTGTTCATTTTTTTTGTTAAGGATCTTTAAGTTTGTTTTTGATAGAGGTAGATTGGACACTATTACTCTATTGATTATCTGTTGTGAAGCTAGTGTTGTTAATGTGCTCTTAGTCTTCCCCGCTCCACGAGCCAGCACCCTCTTGCTGCTTTTTCTATCAAAAACATTCCATTATTTAAAAAAAATGGTCTAATAAATTAAATGATTAATTTATTTTACCCAAGACTCAAAAATTAAATTAAGTTTAATTCCAATAGTTTTCTAATTAAATAAAACTGATAAAAAAGTAATAAGAAAATGGAAAAATCATTTCCCACAAAAATCCCATTTCAAATTTGAAAACTAAAACACTTAAAATAATAATAAATTTTAAATAACCTAAATAGGGTTTATTTTAAAAGTTTAAACAACCTAAATAGGGCTTATTTTCACCCAAAGAAGGAAAGAGAGGAAAAATGAGACATTTCTCTTGTCACATTTTTTCCTCTTTTTCTCTCTTCCTCAACCCTAATTGTAATCCAAAAATAGAGTTTAGGGAGGATTTTGGTATCCTTGTCATTCCTCTATTCTTCCCCCTCTTCTCCCAATCTCATTCTTCTATATGCAAGTTTAATTGAGGAATTTTGAATGACAAGGCTCATGCATGATTTTATAATATAATAAAAAATTAGTAATAATAATTATTGCGGAGGGTTGTCATATCCCTGCCTAAGCCACCTATGACACCCCTTACCCACAACTGTGGCTGCATAGTGGCTAGACCACCTAGGATGGACACCATGTTGGGGCAACTACCGCCACTATGAGGTGGTGTGCTATCTAAGAGTTAGCGACCCCTCCACAAGTCGTGACCAAGCTGGGACTATGGAAATGCCCCCGCAGCTAAGCCCTCCCTCTAATGAGGGTAGGTTTTGGCAATGGAACTGGTTGTCGAAAAGAACTTAGTTTATGTTATTTTTGTTGACAGAATTATAAAATACATAATTAGAAAATAAATCTCTAGTTATTATTTTTGGACATGTTTCGGTCAAAAATTAATGTCAAACCTATAGTACACCTATAGGGCTAGCTAATTAAAACCCTAACCATAGCCTAGGGCTCCATTTAACCCCTCAAAACCCTCTAAGATTTAACCAATAAAACGCAACGAGGTTACATATCTAGATAGAGTTAACCTTGGCTTTACATGGAATTCATATGAGTCACTCAAGAATAACCCATATAAATATCAACAAAAATCCATGATAATGAATTATGCACATATACATTAACAACTAACATTCCACATCTCATCATATTATCAATTTACACATGTAATATATGTCTATCTCAAGTAGCCCTAAAGAATTTGCACAAAAGGGTTAGTATGTATATAAAATAATTTAACATCCAAACCATTTCAATCATATCTCACAAATCAATGAATATCAAAATATAAGATTCTCAGATTTGTTCTTATATCATAAGCATATAAAAGTATATCTAACATCACCATCAACATAATATAAAAATTATCACAAAATATTGAATGATAAAAAATCATGGTCCAATAACTCTAATAAGCCAAACTAGTGTATCATCAAGATAACCAAAATAGATAATCGCATGCTATGCTATGATAGGCCGGAAGGGACCTCACAAAAACATTTATCCAACAATGTTAAGATCAAACTGTCTGCTATTTCCTAATAAAAATGCTACATAATGACACAACTTAAAATAAAATATAAATCTGAAAGTATCACTTCGGACCATCCAAATTTTCCTAAAAACTAGAACTCCAACAAATGAGAATGAGAATATATGGGAAGAACAAAACCTCCATATTTGATCTACTGCTGAAATCTGTCCCTCTAAAAATCTAATTTGCAAATAGCCTTCTTCATTTCTGTTTTTTCCCTATTTTACCTTCACTCTTCCTTTTACGTGAACATGCTTTGCATACATAAATCATTTCGTTTAGGAAAACACTCCCCACTACTTGCTCTAGCCACTCCCCAGTATTTTGATTTACATGCCACTGCAAAGTTTATTCTTTGTCTTTCCACTTTTTGTTAAGAACTTCCAGAGAGTTTCCAATATTAATATCTGAAAACAAACTCCCTCATTAGAATGCCCAGACCATACCAAATCTGATTTGTCGCTCTACACTAACGTTGGGATGCTTTAAAATGATTTTGAAACAAATCAATAAAGGTCGTCTCCCTGTGAACATGGCATCCACATCTTAATACAAAATAGGCTCACAAATTGGTTTCCACATCTCCACTGTTCACACAGCATGATACCACATTTCTCTCAGAGTATGTAGAAACAACTCACATGCCTTATTTCACTTTCAATGATATCCATACCTATTCCAAAACAATATCACACATCGAACCAGCGGTCACCATTATTTACTGTGCCCACGCTATGTTCTAAAATTCTCATGGCTCAGCAAATCGGTTTCTATTAGTTTCAACATTTTTTGTGAATCCACATTCGCTAATAAAAATGACAACCGTGAGATCAAATTTCTTTAACGGGATGCTGGGAAACAGTTCACGCACCTTGTTTATTCCTTCATAGTTTATTAAAAAGATTCTTTTAAAAACTCGTCCAGCTCGGGCCCACCTCCTTTCCTTGCTAATGTACTTAATGGGATGTTAAAACATTATTGAATAATTTACTTATGCAGGAAATTCCATATGCTTTTAGTATTTAATCATAAAGATTCAAATAATAAAATATACTTATTTTAATCATTTTTCTAATTTCAAGTTTTGGGCCTGAATAAATCGCTTAAAATAAATGATTTGATGATTTGATTTTGCATCTATATTATTTAAATAAAAAAATGATTTAAATATGAGATTGATCCTTGCAATCCTCAATTATTTGCACAACTTTAGATTATCAAAAATTTGATTTTAAATCATTATGTAAAGAGGCCAAAATTGTGCAGATAGTCTCCATATTCGCCCCTTCAAACTGATCAAACATCATCATCAGGCCAGGGAATTGGGGAGAACACAATTTGATATACCAACATTCACTCTACAAAATGACCTTTCCCAATGATCATGAAGTGAGAGATTTTGATATCTGAAGTCACCTACTTCATTTTCTATACAACTGAATGTCCTTCAAAAAATACCAAATGACGCTCTTGGAGTGCTACCAATAAGGCTCCTTCATTGAATTACAAAGAACATGTGTTCCTTATAGATTTTCCATGCCCCTTCAAACTTGCAATATATTGATGGTCAAACATGACCACTTTCAAACAACTTCTACACGTGCAAGCTAAAACTGAATAAAATGCAAATGAAATGCACTTGCTAAAAATACCAACCAAACTCTCCAAGGCCTGAAACTTTTCAAATTAGTGCATTTATATACCAAGATAATAGGAAAACAAGTAACTCTTCTCAACAGCTGTCTAATCAAAAGTTATAACTCTCTCAATCTAGCCAGTTTGTAGTGAAATTCTGAATAAATTGCATTTGGAACTGATCCAGAAAACTAAAGAAATGAAGTCATTGGAGCATGGAAATGGGCATGGGATGTTTCTTTCATGTTTACAATGCAAGGGAGTAGCCACCCCATCATGATATTCAACCGGACAAAAAATATAGCCCTCTAAATTAGGTCATTTGGTAACTACTGCACTACACCTAGTAAATCAGAAATAAACTACAAATGGATTCAACTTGGAATATTGGGCAAATGAACTCACCGAGGTCTAAGGCCTGAAAATGTAGATAGGGGATATCTTTCGCGCCTAAAATGCACAGAAATGATTATGTTGCAATATTAATCAATAGGGCATGAAAACTAGTTCCTCTAAGTAGGCTACTTCGTTAGGTCTCAATAAGTGCAAAATGCAGATTTCACAAACCCCCCAAACAAACACTTCAAAAACAATCAAAACTGACTGTGGAAGGCTGAAAATGGGTAGACACACTTAATGATAGAGGAGGGACACATGTTTAAGGTTATTTTTCATGACAGGTAGTGAGCATCAGATTATCAACTTCAAAGAGAGAAACTCAGAACACTTTTCACTCTGCATTCTAACGCTTTAGTGAAATTTTCAACATGGTACTCTTAAAAATTTGACATAACCAACATATTGCTCCAATATGTTACATTCCTTAATGATTGTACAAGGAAGATATGAAGTTTTAAAAATCAAAAAGTGTTTTCAAAATTCAAAAATTTTAAAGCCTTATTAGAGAATCAGATTGGGCATAAGATTAAATATTTACAAATAGATAATGGTGGCAATTTTTGTTCATTAGATTATGATAAGTTTTGTGTGGATAATGACATGCACAATTCCCTTTACTCCTCAAGAGAACGGAGCAGCTAAGAGGATAAATCCAACAATTCTTGAGAGAGCTTGGTGTATTCTCTCTAGTGTTCGATTGGGAAAAAAGTTTGGTAGAAACTTCTAATATGGCATTGTATATGATCAATTGAATCCTTTCATTTCGGTTCAATTTTGGTATTCCAAAAGAGGAATGACTATGAAAAATAATTTCTTACACACATTATGAGGCCTTCAAATGTGAATCCTTTCCACATGTTCCTATGATACTCAGCAAAGAGGTCCAAGTTGAACCCCAATTCATAGAAGTGTATATTGGTTTCTTAATGTGTGGACTGCTATGGATTCAAATTGTGGAATCCAGTTAATAGAAAGATTATGGGATCCAATTTTAAATTTTGATGCATCAATAATAGAGGCATGCTAATTAAAATAAGAATGATTAAGTTAGTTTTAAATAATAATAATAAAATAAATAATATAAATTTTATTAAAATGAAGTTCATATCTTCATTTAATTTTTCATTAATGAAAAATAGGTTTTTAGCACTGAGTTATAAGCTACATAAAATAAAATAAAAGAGTTCACTGAATGAAAAGGCTACATAATAGAATAAATAAAACAGACAACCAAGACTACAAAAAACTACTGGTTGTAAATATGATTATTGAATCTTACAAAAAAAATATAAGTTGTGAAATATAAGACAAATAAATGAACAGATAAGAACTGAAAACACAGTTGTACTAACTAACACACACCAAAATGGCTATATCCACAAAAATGGTATTTCCCCCCTTTTATTAATTACAGAAATGAATTAAAAAAAACACTATGTAAACAATTCAATCTCTCTTAAAGATGTAATGCATCTATATTTACACTAAGAATCCATTACCAATATATATGATTCATCAATGAAGGATATAAGTCATGATAAAAAATCTGGTAGTGAGAAAATAGCAGTGTAACAGGGGGACATGCACCCCCCTCAAAATTCCTAAGTACAGAGTGCTGGCTGGGACGTCTCCAAGATGCGTACACCACACACTCCTACACCTCCTCCAGTGGAAGGGAGCCGTGACACCCCAGCCGCACCCGTCCCGCACCGGTAGGGTGCTCAGGTGCGAGGGTGCATTTTCAATTTTGAATCTTTGTCATTTGATAGTAGAACATGATAGTTATATGTTTATAAGTATAACTTTAAATTTTAAAGTTTATATTAGTATGTTTAAATGATTATGTTATTATGTGGAATGTTTTTGATTAAGGTAAAAGTAGGTTTTGAATAGGCCCCGAAACCATATACATACAGTTTTTGAAGGGAACTGTAACCCTAGGAATGATAGGAAGAATTAGCTTAGATCTAAATGAAACAATTGAGGGAAAAAGAAAAAAACTTACAGTGCCCCTCTAGCACATAATACTAGTAGAACTACCAGCAGCACAAATCTAGCAAAACAACAACAGCCACACAAAAGATAAATATAAATGCTCAAACTTGTTAAGGCCAAACGTGTAAAGCCAACACTTTACAACAACACCCAACCTAAGATTTTCCTTTGCCTCCCTTCTTCTGGGAACGGAGAGTCATATCAAAATGTAGAGGGGACTTTTTATTATGTTTACTTATTACAATAGTCCATCTCTCCTCCACCAAAGAAGCTTTTTCCTACCAGTCAGAGGCAGGAGAAGATCCAACCATAATAGAACTAGTATGAGAAGTCAGGACAGAACCTACAACGGCCTCATAGCCAGTACTAGACTTCCCAGCACCAAAAGGAATATTTGAAGTAGAATTGGCTGGAAAGAGGCCAACAGACCCAGCAGCCTCAACAAACAATCCAACACCAGTACTACCAGCAATAGGAACAGAACATCCGACAGAACTAGGAGTAACAAGAGGGTCACCAATGACAGAAGAATTACTTCCAGCAAGAGCAGAACCACCAGTAGAAATGCTGGCAGACAAACCGAGAGATCCAGTAGAAGTACTACCAGCAACCAAAGAAGAAGGAGCAGAAATAGTAGTAGGACAAGAGATAGGGCCAAAAACCTGCTCTACCACATTCACAAATCTCTGAACCTTCTCCATAGTATAGTGTTGAGAAGAGGCCCCCTTCCACCATGAAGCAGTTACTATGTGGAATGTTCAATAGTTCTAGTTCATGTATTTCAATGTGGTATGTAACTTACTAGTTCAGTTTAGTATTTTAAATTGAAACGTCTTTTCATAATTAACACTCAAGTAATATATGTATAGTATGCAGTCCCCCTCTGCCCCCAGTACCCCCCACCATCCCCACCTTCTCCGCTGTCCCGAAATTGAGGCCCATTTTTTTCCCGCACCCAAAACTCATCCCGATGTCCCCTCGTGTCGATGTACCCTGCACCTCTATTTTAGTAGAAATTGTGAATGCATAAGATAGACCAATATCAAACCAAGCAACTCTACACGTTAGCCTAAACACTAAATATAATAACATTTTTATTTTATCTGTATTCTATAGTTTGTATGTGAGTAGGATATCCATAGGGAATTTTGACAGAAATTTAGAATAGAGAATTCACTAGCTTTGAAAACATTATCGATCTAAAACCATAAGATGGATAGAGAGAAGCAGCAGAAACATAGAAACATGAAGAGACCAAAAGAACCATATTTGATACATAAAACAATAATATAACATTACAATATACTTAGCTGTAGTTCATACAATATGGAGCATGACATTTAGTTACTTATAGCTCTATGAGCTAGATTCTACTAGGAGAGACTAATTGGCAAAATGCAGTCATCCAATGTAAATAGGAAACATTAACATAACCCAGAAAGTGAGAACAATCTAGATGAACAGTGACAAGTTGGAGGAGTTAATACAAAATCTTTCAAATCTTTAACAAATCTGCCTCAATCTTTAATCCATGCATAGGGATGATTTTTTGATAGGGGTAGTTGAGATTACAATCTCCAACACTCCCCCTTAATTTTAACTACCATTTTCAATTTGTTTTTGCACTTCTTTTCTTAATAATTTTACAACTTGAATTTTCAAGTTCTTGGGATCAAACCTAGGAAATCCCATATTGCTATTGGGATGCTCTACCCATGAGCTCTGACATTTTTTTATTACCAAACCATTGTTGATTTAGGTGCCAAACACTTGTATTTTCTTAGCACCTCCCATAGAGTCATGTTGCGGGTGCTCGGGAATCCTAGTAGGCTGTACTAGCCTCGAACATTACTCACACAAATATAGAATGTTGCGACATCCAATCATATTGATACTTTATCCATTGATAGCTTCACTTTAACATTTCACAATTTCATCAACATATCCTCCTCTCAACCTTTGATCAACAGACTTTAAAGCTACTCTCCCACAAAATTTTGACTCTCTCTCAACCTAGACATACCCATACAAAGTCCTCAATCTCTCTGCATTCTGTAGAGACATTTTCAAAATGGACAAAACCAAACATACTATGTAACCTTCTAAATACTGTAGACAACTACTTTTTAGACTTACAACTTTTGTATCTCACTTATGATTTATAGACCATTTTCTTCATGTATGGTCAAATTTTTTGTAAATACCTAAAATGGTAATCACCTTTTTCTCTAGTGTGGCTGATAAATTGAGAGCTGCAGTTGTGACCTTTTGTCCTCTGATTGTGTCTATCATCCTTCAGAGCTTCCTTTTGTGCTTCTCCTACTTGCTCCAACAACTCACTCTTCGTACCCACGATCTTCAACTGGTGTAATCTTTAGGCAACAACTTTCTTCAATAGCTGAACACTTTTGATTGTTCAACACCAGCATCACAACATCTTTTCTTGGTGTGTTCCTATAGACACTACATACCCAACACTGCCCTGATCTCCTTCAAACTGGATACCATCTCTCCTACTATAGAAGTAGTGAATCCTCTCAACTTAATTCTCCTCAGCCCTTCAAGCACAAATCTCAACTGCAACAAATATTGGCAAATAACAGCTTCAACACTGGCTTCTATGAACTGTTTCTTTGTCATCTTCTACACGTGAACCCTTTAACTTTTGTAACATGGGAGCACCTCACATCTCTCTTATCTTCAACTACGAACTCCAGCACAAGAGAAATCATCGACAGTGGAAACATAACATAAAAGGATCATGTTGTAATAGACGACGACCTATCACAAAGCTATTTCCTATACTCAAAGGAGGGTTGTGCAACATCACAAAACACCATTACAATAAAAGAAAACTGATCTACTCCCTTTGGCTCTAAAACCTCCTTGATCAGCTGCAGCTAATTTAAACTCTTTTCTCTGGGCTTCAATCGGAAACCCATGACATATTTATTTACATTGACAACATTTTCCCCTTTAGAATACAACTACTTCTACAATGGCAGTGAGTAGACATGTTTAGAGACCAACACCTATCCATATCCATTTGGACTCAACTGGAAACTTCAAACTTTTGTGAGAGGTTTAACTTTTCAAAAAGAAAAAATGACTCCTTAAAGCTTCTAACATTTTTCACACAGAGACATTGCAAAGATGGAGCTTCATCTCATTCAAACAAAGTACAGTTGCATTTAGCTCTTTCATAAATATCTTCACTTTTGAACAATGACTTCTTTTAACAATAGCAGATTCGCTTAACTTCCAGTAACATGTCCAAACTGGGCTCTAATACCATGACAAAAATTTAGGACAAAGCATTGACTACCTTTGAAAATATTATTGATCTAAAACCATAAGATGGGTACAAAGAAGTAGTAGAAACAGAGAAACATGACGAGACCAAAAGAACCATATTTGATACATAAAACAATAATATAACATTACAATATACTGAGCTGCATATCATACAATACGGAGGATGACATTTAGTTACTTAGAGCTCTATGAGCTGGACTCTTCTAGGAGAGAGAAATTGGCAAAATGCAGTCATTCAATATAAATAGGAAACCTTAACATAACCCAAAAAGTGTGAGAACAATCTAGATGGACATGACACCTTGGAGGAGTTAATACAAAATCTTTCAAATCTTTGACAAATCTACCTCAAACTTTAATCCGTGAATATGGATGATTATGTGACAGGGGTAATTGAGATTACAATCTCCAACAAATCTTTAGGATAGTTATACATGGCCACCTTGAACAAATTTGGATGTCAACAACCTAAAAGGATCCACTACAACGAACTTCTGCTTTAATCAAGTTAACACCATAAATACCAAGTTAGCTATAAGAATAATGTTTCATTTTGCATGATACAATAAGCTTCTTCGACAACATAAAAAAATCAAATGCCTCCGTGAGACAAGAAAAGAACACAGTAGATCACTATTTTCTCAAAGGAATATCTAAGAGAAAATACAATAGTTGCTAAGAATTTATGACATAAAAATCTGGAATGGATTCAGATTATGATTTGAATATTGTACAAGTCACTCCACATAATGAAAACTAATGAGAATACACAACCATATTCTAGAAGGCAATTTACATAGTAATAGAAAGAGGGAAAAGGCCTTCAAGATGGTTTGGACCCTGAAAATTTGGCCCTTCCAATTCTGAAAAAAAAACAAAAAAAAACTGGAAAGTGATGAACTCAGTAGAAAAGAATGTTACCTGTAAGCAAACAGAAAACTGATACGTTCAGCTCAAGCCAATTTTATTAGGAACATGTGTCCTGCCTAATATGCCAAATTCAGCAAAGGTTAAGAATAATCCATATTAGAAGATTAAGTATTTGGCAAATTGACTTGGGAATAAATATGCTCATGCAGATCTATGTTCCATTTACCAGCCACTAGTACTTTATCCAATCTACTATATTTAAACAAAATGTCAATTCAATTTAAATTACTTAACCTGGATTAATCGCCAACAAAACAGTTTTTTTCAAATTTTTAAATATTTTCACAGGTTTGATTGAATTGAATTCTATTTGATATACTCAGATTATTTTCGCATGTTTAATTAAATTTAATTGCATTTCATTTACTAAAATTCTTTTGAGAAACTGAATGTCTCTGAAATAGATTAATATCAAATTTATAAGTGGTTCATCAAATATAAGATTGAATTTCAAAGTTTATTTGCTTATTTTTTCAGAGAATCCTTTGCTCATCTTCAATGTATTTGTCATTCTAAAAGACAATTGGTCTGATTTGACATCATAAAATCATATTAATACTGACTGACCCATAATTAAGTACAAATCAAGGATAAATTTATAGCTTTTCCCTCTTAATGTATGGAGGTTATTATTAAAAATATGAACAATCAAATATTAAAAGATTAAAAAATAATGGACTGTGTGGTTCAGAAAAACTAATTTAATTTATATGTATATCAAATCTTATAAGCATCTTCTATAAATAGCTGCTGGTGACACTTTCCTAGCAAGCCCGACCCAAACTATATGTATATATTGCATTGAGAGAAGCATACTGATTTTTTTTTGTTAAATTGGATGGAATTACACAATCCTCAGCCTCTGAAGTGATATTACACTAAATCTAACCAATATGGAAAAATACAGTCCTATAGTTTCTTCTGATTTTGTGCCAAAGCAAATGCCTAACACTTGATGTCCATATCTGCTGCTCTTTTACATTGCTATATTCAATCTCCATTAGTCCATCAGCTGTTTTAAGACCAAAATGACGCCTCTGTTCTCACTCTAATAAGTCTCTGCCTGGCAAAGCAGGCATTCATGTTAAACAAATCGATGCAAGCTTTAGAAAAGTTGAATATCAAATATGAAAATGGAATTTTCTTTATGCTGAACTACTTGCAGTTAAAAAAAGTTTCGCTAATTTTTTTTTTTTGCGAAAATGTACCAGCAATGTGCTTGCTCTTCAGTTTCACAGTCACCAACAATGCATTCTTGAACATCGCCTGAATTTCTCTGCATGCAGGCAGATTTTCATCACCATGTGATGTAAACTAAACAAAAGAGACATGAAAATAAATTTTTTCACTAGGTAATGTGATCTCTATTTTATTTAAATAGCTACCCAGTTCCACTCGCCTATTAACAACATTCTTCATTAGAAAGAAACCATATTAAGTCAAGTACCTTAATGCACCCAAATAGATATTTCACTCTAAAAGATAAACTACCTTTTCTTGTGCACTTTACAAGTTAGCCTCCTCTTCCTGCTCCATGCAGGGCTGATTGAGCATGAAGAGAATTTCCAAGAGATATCTACATTATAAATTCTCAACTTCTTCCCTCTAAACCATAAACCATGGCAGTATCCCCCTGAGAAGTTAGCATGCATAGATAATCTAGGAAGATAAATTTAATGAAGGCATTGGGATAAACAAGAGCATACTGTGAGGGTTTTAACGAGAGTCGTGGCTGGGCTGGAATTGGCATAATCTAATCTAGTAGTGGAAAGAAAATAATCCATGCAAGATACAACATCACAATCAGAAATTTTTCTTGAAAGAAGTTTCTTCAGGCTGCACAAAAGGAAGAAAAATACTTCAACATTGGTGAAAACCTAATAAAATTGATGACGACTATACATAAAATCTTTTGGAAGGTAAAAAAAGTCATATGCCGATAGTGGCTCTTCAGCATTTGTATATTTTTTTTTGTTACATTGCATGTAGTGTCTGTTTACGATTCGAAGAAACATGTCTTAAATTAAGAAATCTCATATTATTTACCTTGGCTACGCCTTGGTGAATTTTACATCAGATAAAGCCACATGAATTTGTATAAAGCATTTCATATACAACTCTTGAAATGTTTCCGAATCTTCCCCAACCGCGTCGTCCACCACGCCAAAACAGAAGGCAACTTTTAGTACGAACTATTTATGAAATCCCTTATATCTGGAATTCAAAATAGTATCGGATGACTTTCAATGCACGTCACGTTATGGAATATAACTTTCACCAATCACATAAAATTTATGTTAGTGAAATAAATGTACAAATTTTTCCAGAAGCAAAATCTATTTGGGACATTTGTGAATATAGTGAATGATGTTAAAATCTAATCATAATAATAGAAACAATGCATTGTAAATTTTAGCTTCACCATCTCAACATATAAGAAATGAATCTAAGATCTATGTACACAGTCTAAACTCACAATTCACACAAACAAAAAAGAAATCTAAGATCTATGCATAAAATCAAACGATAAATAATAATATTTTTATCAATGCAAAAAATCAAAAGATAAACAATAATATCATTACAAAGACCTCAAGAGACTTCATTGTTGCTTCAGACTTCTTCCATGATTTGGATTTCGTATGTGGGTTGCTCCTCATTGATTGTAGTGCTAGATGTAAAATATGAGGGGTAAAGATATTTTTTATACACTTAGTATACATTTGATCAATGGCAGGGATTAAGGGGCAAAATCAACGATCCATAAATTTTCAGGGATTAAGAGGTAAAATCAACGATCTAGAAATTTTTAGGGATTAAGAGGCAAAATGAACCATTGAGAAATGTGGAGAGATGGTATGACATATAATTTGCGTCCTTTAAGGAATAACTAAGTGTAAATGTATCTAGACAAGATAACTAAAATATTAACTTTCTATATTCAATTTTGGGAATTAGTTAGGAGAAATGATAAAAAAATATTTAATTGTTAGAGGATAATTATTATATTTAAATAATTAAAAATACATATTTAATTAATTAAGATTGAGAAGAAGAAGAATGATAACAATAATATAACAAAAATGTATTAGTTAATTTTAGATGTCTACATTTTATCCTATTTTGAGACTATATTTTATAACATTGTTTTGAACAAAAAGATATTGAAATAAGCCTAGTGATAGGGTTTTAACATACAAGTGTAGATCAATTGGTAGTTGTGTTGATAGGATGGTCATGGAATATATATGGTATACCTCTTCATAGATTGACTAGAAAATACATTTGTTTTAAACTCTCAATAGATAAAAAAAAAAAGGTTAGAAAGGTAAAAAAAAAGAAATAAAAAACATGAAAATAAATTCAATTAGGGCTCAAGTGGGTAATATGTAGGGAAAATATGGGTAAAAAGAGCTCTATTTTTTACTTTCTCAACATACAAATGAGAGCTCAAGAGGAGGAAAATAAAGGAGGAGGATGGATAGAATAGGTGGGAATATTCATTAGCTAAATGAGCATAGGTTTACAAGTGAGCAGTTTATCTTTGACTTGCTCAATTTTAAATGTTAATTTGGAATTTAATTTTTAGGGGTTTGGGGATGGTTAATGTTTTATTAAAAAATTAGGGAAAAACAAATCAAAGTCAAATAATAAAATAAGGGATGAGGAGAAACTTGAGTTGGGAACAAAAAAAGAGAGGGTGGTAAAATTGATCATATGATACACATATTGTGCACTAAGGAAAGATAGTGCTGGATCATGCAAACTTTTTGTATTGTAACACATGCCATACATGCATAGGCCATAGCATGTACCAACATGTTGAGTGTAGACTACCATGCACCCAATAGTTGACATTATTGTATGCACTCTATGTAGCATCCACATGGGGGTGGATGCCATTACATGTGAAGAGTTTCTTTCTACACATTTGACACGTACATATACTAATTAAAACTAACATAGAGATATGAGAACTTTCCAACTATAGTTGGTATATGGCTTGTTAAATTGATGCCCGAGATTAGGTGATGTATTAAAATGCTGGCAAAGTTTTTGGAGAGATTATATAGTGAGTATAATGCATTCATCCTCCCAATAGTGGAATTGCCTATGATATTAAAGGATATTTTGAGGATCTTGTAGATCCTCATAGAGGGAGACCAAGTGATTTGTAAAGTCTATGTTAGAAATGAGGTTTTGATTCTAGGGTTTTTGGGATATATGATGTAGGCATTGGCCAATGTGATTTGGACCCACGAGATGTAAAAGTAAGGTCTAACATTCTTTCAATTCTACTAGATAGAATAAATAGAACATTACTTGCCTTAGACCAATGACCAAAATGACTCTTTATTGCATGGCGATAGTCATAGTATAGATTTATAACTATTGTCGTAGTTAGATGATAAAGATGACTCTTTATTGGATTGAGATAGTCATAGTCAAGATGATACAACATTTCATTACCTATGCATGTGGAAAAAGTGTCCTAGCCGATCTATACCATGACATGTAAGTGGTATACAAAGGAGGAGCTAGTTTTACATGTTGATTTAGTTGACTAATCATATGGAAATGAAATCACATATCCATTGGATGAGATGTTATTGACAAAGATGGAATAACGGGCCTCCCTATGTGTATTTATATGATGTTACTAGAAAACTATGATATCTAGGTAGCATGCCCTACAAGATATGACAAATATGATACATAGACTTATTTATCTAGAGGCCTTGGTGGGATAGTGATGTTTAGGAAGAGGATGTAGAGGATCTAATGTATTTTATGCATTTGAGATACCTAACTAGATAGACAAAGTATTTTGTAGAGAGAGATTTTCTTGACAAGATACAAAGATAGTTTTGCCAAAGAATGTATATATATGGGAGATACAATGTACATCTTAGGACATAAAGTGAGATTGGGGTATGGGATTAGATGATCCTATAAAAGATGACCATTATTAATTTTTGGGGACTATAAATTATGCCAAGGGATCTATGTGATGATATAAAAGACCCAAACACTGAGTAAGGAAATAAAAGATGGTGGTTAAGACACAAGATATTGAGACAAAGATCCATGTATAGTATGGGTACATAGACTAATAGTGAATCAATAAGTACATCACAGGAGGGTCCAAGATTTAAAAAAAAAAACACATAAGAGGAGAATGACCAATATAGCAAGGATGAGTAAGTTTTTCTAGATCTATTGTTGTCAATCAAGATTGCATTTGTAGTGGAATGCAAATTTCAGCTATCCTGGAACATTGAGATGCTCTTAGGCTATGAGTATCCTATGGTGAGAGTGAATCTCATAGATTGAAAGGCCAATTCCTTTTGGTATCACCTACAACTAAAATTGAAAGATGAAAGGGATAGACGAATTTGCTTCTGAAATGAAAACTAATTCTTAAGGTGATGCACTAAATGTAATAACTGAGATCCATAATTAGAAAAGCTCATAAAAAATTGTAACAAAATAACCATAAAAAATTCCATAGCTCAGCTAAACTGATGATGCATAAGTATTTCATTTAATAGGGAAGAACCTAATGCTTGCATGGAGGAAAACTAGATGGTTTTCTCATCTTCAAGTTGTTCAAATCAACTACACAATCAAGGACCCACATCAACTAGGTATCTTCCTACAACAAAACTTGAATAAAAAGATAAATCAAAGGACATAAACCATAATAATTCATTAAATTGATCACCCATAAACTAAAACAAGAAGTATTGAGAATGGGAGCCACTACAATTTTATTCATAATTCAGGAACCATCTACTATAGAACTCAAAAAGTAAGTCCCAATACAAGTCTCAAACATGGTAGAGATTTCCCAAGCTACAACACATGCCCTTGGAAAATAATAAGAACCTTCTATAAAAATTAAATATAAAGAAATACTTATAGGAAATTCTCAACAAAAATTCCAATGTGATCTGTACTATGAACTAATGTCCAATTGATCATAAAACTAAACTATCTCCTTGTTGTCTCCATTAGGAATGCATGACAACTGAAATAAACTACTTGCCTCAAATGGAAGGAAATACGCAAAAATCAAGGATAGAACTCTAAGTGCCAATTTTCTAACTACCACAATGTTCGACAATAATTTTCTCTTGCTTAACCTTAGAAAATTCATTTTGTTCTTCTTTAGAACAACTATCTTGAGATTCAATTAGATCCACAATAAAAACTTGTGAAACTTGTATACTTATCTCAAGAAAAACATGCTTTTCTAAGTGATACTCCTAAAATAGAAAACAATGTTGTGTTTTCTCAAGTGTGGGAGCATCTTCTACCAAGAATATTGAACTAAAGCTAGGAATCTCCTTTCCAAAAAATGGATTAGGAAAAGTACCAGCTAGGAAAAATTCTTAATTAGGTACAAATTCTTCTAATTAAGGAGTAGAAATTGATTGTGTCCTCTCAAGCTTGATGATTTTAGAAACTATGGTCTTTATCATCTCTTTTGCATTTTCTAATTTCTTTCGATATTCCTCTTTCTATACTTCCAACACACTTGCAAATTCTTTCTCATTTTTTTTCTTTAATATAACCAAATAGTTTCAAAAACATGTATTCCTCTCATCGAATTTTTCTTCCATTTCCCTTCATGAAGATGGGCTTGATGTGCTATCTTTTCTTACTCATGAAAATAATCTTGATAAGCACATTCCTCTAGCCATGAGTTGATTTCTTTCTCATTATTAAGTTCATCTATCCACCTAGTGAAATCCTACAACATATCTTTCATACTATCATGTTTTGTTTTTCAAGTTCTATAAAGTCTTGGATTTGATATTAAATATGATGATCCTAAGGCTAATTAGGAGATTGGAATGGAATATTGGGCTCATAATAATCTTGAGTATTTACATAAAAACAACCATTTTGACTTTATGTATATGGCTAATAAGGAGCCTTGAGAACACTTCGATCAGAATATGAAGGTGGGTATACAGATTGTCCATTATGAATTGATAACTTTATTCATATAATAAGTTGGTAATCAGAATATAAAGTTCATTTGTAACATACTAACACTTGGTCTCTTGAAACTTGTAAATTTTCTGTGTTGAGCTACCAGGTGTGCATGTGGATCCTACCTCCAAAGGTTGTAACACTAATCTTCACAACAAAAATTAGTAATATGTAGAAAATCTTGGACTAAAATAGTCCAAAGGTTCCTACTAGGCATGCCAAAACTTATTGTCAATCAAGATTGTTCCTGTTACCCAATAGTTCCTATAGAGGAATGCAAATTTTAGCTATCCCATTAGAAAATTGAGACACTCTCAAGCTATAGGATACCCACAACCAAAGATAATATCAATGTTCCAATAGGATAGCTGAAATTTGTATTCCACTATAGGTACAATCCTGATTGTCAACACCTATAATATTTATATAATATTTACCAATTTGATAAAATGGATTAGATACTAATGTAAACATATTAGATATATGACAAGAAAGAGAGACTAGATAGATAGGTTATAGGGGTCATATGCAACTAACTAAATAGATAGTAAATATGGTAAGAGATGAAAGAAAAGGGGCAATAAGGTAGATTTAATAATGATGAAGATGCAAATCTAATGAGGGAGTGGTGGGTCCAACATGAGTCCACACACTAGGAGAGATTCATTGAGGAGGATATGATTAGTGGGTAGGACAATCCTACTAACCATCCACATCATAAGGGTTGGCACTGACACCCTTGGAGTGTATAAATTCATCACAAAAGGGTAAACTTTTAGATAATTGAATATCATTTTTATGTATGTACCATCCTAAATTCTAAGTGCTTGTGTTCTCTATAATTTAACAATTATTTATCACCTATATTACTATATTTATATTATACATTTTCATTCTAGGACTTCATAGTTTAACTTAATGCATGATTAATTCAAATTAAAGTCTTGAGTCCCATATTTTTTTCCAATCACAAAATTCATTCTTTATCTTAGTCCTTATTTCACCTCCTCTTTGCCTTGAAATTTAATCCTGTTATAAAACTTAACTATTTTTTGTGATGCCCAACCTAGAGACGAATTGGTTTATGTTTACTTCTTGATTAAGGTTGCATTGCACAAGTTAAATAGATCAATTTTAACTTTTACAAGTTTGTGTACTCTTGATTTTTCATTGATGCAATATCTTCGTAATATTTTAGTGCATTTTAATTGATTTATCAACTAAAGAACTACATTTAGTAGCATGAAAGTTTAATAGAAATAATGTAAATAAGCTTCTATATATGCTACAAAGGACAGTTGTCATGTTTTTAGTATAATTAAAATTGCATGTTAGTAATACTATCAAACACGAGTCATCATCTCGTATTCAATAAGGACTATTATATAAATTCATTGCCATCCACTTTATCCATAGTTTATACCTTTTGTTTTCCATATTGTAATTCGGTCTAATGGTGGGAATATTACTTCTAGTTTGGCAAATCAATTTTGAGATTTTAAACAAAGGTACATACAAGCAATAAAACTCAAACAAGAGTTAAATAAATTTTATGATTAAAAAGAGAAAAGAAAAGTATTCTTCTATAAATTATGGTTAAAATGATTTAGTTATTTTATGATATGATGAGTATGAATAAATTGATGTGTTTCATTTATGCTTAGTATTTCCACTAATTACTTTGAGTGAGTGTGATTCAAGCATGGACTAGAGTGATCAAGAGGGTGGAAATAATATTCGAGTTTTATGGGTCATGATATACAAGGCTTTAAACAAGAGACATGGATCCATCAGGAAAGGTATAGATTATTATTTATCTAGAAATTCTATTCATTGTTTATGTTTTCTTAGGAGGTTAATGAGTTAATATTTTTATAAACCTTAGAGATTCATCTCAAAGATTAACATGATGCCATATCAACCTAGAATAACTAAGAAGAGAATAAATGAGCAATGATTCCATATATACGATATTTGTACATATGATAAAATAAATATATTTAATTATAAATTATTTTATATACAAATATAAGGTTTGAGCTATATATGCCTATATATACACCCGTTAAGAAAATGGTAATGAGATGTTACCTTGTAAAAATATGTTTCTAATCATGATAAGCTTATTTTTTTTAAAGATATAGATTGATTTAATGACATATATGATTAGTTGAGTTATCATTGTTAAATAATGAATTTATAGGATATAGCTTAGATTTAGTATACATATATTGGATATATAACTTCAAAGGAGAGGATATTTATTTACTTGCAATAGATATGATTGATTAATGTTGAACATATAATCATCTAATGGAGACATTTAAATGAGTCTAAAATTTAGATATGTATATTTAACTGTAAGAATCCTATTAAAATTTAGGTGTTTAATGGATTGACCCTTCCATAGGTACAAATTAATTGAATATACTATCTAATATATGATTCTTTTAGCTAATTTCTGAGTATTGCATACTTAATCATAACTATACGAATTAAAAAAAAAAGGTTTACCCATTGAGAAAAATTCCTAAGCACACTTCATATGGAATGGAAGTCAATACTTTTAATGTTGGAGGGCTACCAATCAAAAGGGATTGAAAGCATGGGTGTCCTTGAAAGGATTTAAGATATTAGGTAGAATTAATGGCCGATATTGAAGAGACATGGTAATATTAACCATCATTTTGACTAAAAGACTATAAGCTTTTCAAAAAATATGCTGAGAGCCCACTGTATGACCTGCTATGAACCTAAGGTCTTTTTTATGACTCGATCCATGAGGTAGGGGGTGTGATCGGGGAAGGACAATAATTCACCAGGTGATATTTTCTGGAAACAGTAGATACGAAGCACATGGGAGGAGATGTACGGGAGACTGGAGGATGGTCTTCTCTTCTAGCCGGCAAACCTTACAGCTGCTGGGAAATTTTTGGGATGTTTTGTTGGATTGTCAAGCATGCTTTAGAGGAGGTAATCCCTATGAGTAGGGAGTTGATAGTTGACATGGCCAGGATTACACTGGGATTTTTTGGGAGGAGGGAGGAACGATAGTTTGGGGGATGGCAATGGGAGGCCAATATCAAGCTGCACAGGGGGATTTTAGGTCCTCATTTGGGGGGGCGCAGGCGAGTGGAATGATGGCCCAGCACCAAGCATTATGATGCCTTTGTAGTAGCTTATATATATATATATATATATATATATATATGAACTTCTTAAGTTTATCGATGAAACTTAAAAAAAAAAAAAATCTATAGCCATTACACTCCATAAGACGACATCTCTTTGAGGCATCATGTCTGGTAGAAAAAGGAGTATGTGGGGTGGGTAGCCGCGATGGGGGTAGCAGCTATCCAGCCAACTAAACCTTGTAATAAACAAGAAGTGTTTGATTGAAAAATAGATGAAGTGATTTCCTTAGTAGACATGACATTTAGACTATTGTTTAGCCATTTCTTTGAGTATGTGCCAGGGGATGTCTCCCTCTATTTTCTGCAAGAGAGAATATCGTGGAAGCTGCGATGGCATTGGGGACCCGTTCGGCACTGGCACTGGGTGGTAGATTCTTAAAATGTGTTAGGAGACCTCAAGAGTATTATTTGGGAATAAAAGATCATAATCTATATTTATCTTTTCAAAAGCGGCTCAACCAGATTCGCCAGAAAGGGAGAAACTTGGCTTCACATCCATATTGTGTATTTTGGGTAAGTTCTTCCAAAAATTTGTTGATTTTGTGTTCCACCAGTAATTTTTATTTTCTTTCCCACTATAAGTATTTCATGCTCCTTTAAATATAAACACCAAGTTGGGTTAATTTCAGTGTTAGTATACTAACACGTCCCTTTCCAGTTAAAGAGTTTTAGATAAGTTTTTCATTAAATCATGTCAAATAGAATTGATTTTGTTGAACATTTATTATAATTAATGAGAAATTACATTGAAATGTTATGTATGATAAAAGAATACTTGCTAATACATAATAGTTCAAATTGTCAAATGCAATTATTAGCTTCATCTTAAACCCTAGACAGCTTTTGCGTTATTCTTAGATTTTCCCTTAAAACAAAAGACCATTTTCTTTGTAGAAGAAATCTGAAACATATTCAGATATTGATTTCATATCAATATAGAATTTACCTTTATTTTTGATTTCATATTAATATAGAATTTACTTTTTTGGTTACCCACTCCGCTATGTGTCGCTAACAAAATAATATGTTTTAAAAAGATTTCTTTTATTGGTATTGAATTGGAATAATTTTCAAATAGTGCCTATCAAGCATAACATTGATTCTAGTATAGATCAAGTGTTAAAATATATAGTTTTGTTTCAAGTTTTATTTAATTATTGAGATTCAACAAGTCGACATTTCATTGCAAAGTATAGATCTTATAGTGTGGATAATTATTCTCAAGACCCATCATTTATACAATTAGTAATTCATGTTGTATAGTTAGAAATTTTATGGGTAGTATTGTCGTTCATAATTAATACATTATCTAAGTGACTATCTTTGTGAGTTATGCAATTGTATTCACAAGTATCGATTTTATCGAATCAATGATAGCATTTGAGTTGTTATAAATTGCATAGAGAGTGTAGTGGGGAATTTTATTGTAATACAGATTGTAATTACTTGGGAATGAATTTGTTTGTAGGATATATATATGCTATCCATTTAAGGAAATTTTAGACATTACCATCTTCTTAAGTTTAGGTCTTAATTGCTAAACATTTAGGACCATATGTAAATTTTAGGACCACATGGGATTGAACCATTCGGTGGGATAATTATGTAGCCCTAGTTTTTGAAGGTTCATGGATTATCACTTTCTGAGTATAATTCTCTAACCAATATCGGGGACCTTGTGTAAATTTTGTACAATCTATTATAATAATTGTTATAGGTGAGGTTAATATTTTCTTAGTGACGTTTTCATAGAGTTAACAATTCTTAATCTTATAATATGATTAGTAGCTATTATTTTGAAAAAAAAATAGAAATAAATATTGAATAAGGACCTCTCTTTACTTCAATCAGACAATATCTCTATGTTTTTTTTATTGTGTGGCATCAAGATACAACATGGTTAAACTAAGGACTTTTATTCTGAAGTGTTTGTATAAACATTATAGAAAATATTAATACAATGATGACTTGGATTAAGTTGTTAGAGTTGTTAGGATCCTTAAGGAATAATATATCAAATGACTTATGACATTGAAAGGAAGTGCTCTGTTGATCATAACAGTACCAAAAAAAAAATGTGTACTTGCTTGGGGGTTGGCTAGGACCTTAGAGTTCTCATGATGCCATTTGGATGGGAGGAGAGGAAGCCCTATATTAGTTATTTCCCAAGGAATACCTCTAATGATAATCATACATCTCTTTGAGAAATTTGTTTGAAATGATAGTTTATGGTATTTGGTAAGAATCTTAGGGAGTAGCTTCAAGAAAAATTTCTTAATGAGAGTGTAACTATTAGAGATCTATTTAATGGATTCCTTGAAAAGACTTTGGTAAAATGTCCTTGAAGAATTAAAATAATATTGGATTTCTCTTTCTTCATGGCTCATACATTCCTTTCATCTGTCATTGCTATGATGTAACTACTGCTTTCTTTATTTATTTAACATATTGATGAGGACATTATCTTTATGGTCATGTATCTAACTTTTAACGGATCTCATATTATGCACCTAGTCTTGTAGTCTTGTATGTAGTCACAAGTGATTCAGAAGAGAAAAAAAAAAAACATAAGGAATGTGGAGAGAGTTTCATGTATGCAATTGCAAGTTATGTTCATTCTATAAACATTCTATAAAGTTTATTGTTATAGCTAGATGTGTTATCATGTTGGATTCTAGCTAAATGTTTTAACAAGAGAAACCATGCTGTATTGTCTGATATATGTAGCATGTCCTTGTATAAAATAAAAAAAATTGATGCTATTGCCTATGTTTGAGTAGATTAAATAGGTTGTGTGATGTTCAGTCTAGTGTGTAAAAAGTGGGCATTATATTTTTTTAATCTCATTCTGTAAGATTTATGGTGACCTACTCCTTATGATTTACCAAAATCTTTGATCAAAATATTTCTATTTGTGGCCTTATCTTGGATAAGTTCTCCATTTATGAACATGTTCCAGGAGATTGAACCAAGATTTAGGATTTGGGTCAACATTGATGGGTTCTAAATATCTTAAACCTTATGGTCAGCTTCTTAATTATGACCCTTGAAATGACTACAAAAGCAACCTAATTTCTTAATTATGGCATAGTGAAATCAAGTGCAAGGTGAAAACCTTAATTTATTTAGAATAAGAAATTACAAGGTGGAGACCTAGGTTTGATGACATCCATTAAAGCTAGGGATTTCTATTGAATAATTTTCTCAAGAATCCACATCAAGATTCTACCTTCTCAATCCAATATTTTTCCATCTAAGAGAACCTTTTCCTTCTAGGACTTGCTATGATTACCATGTTATTTTCAGATTTATGCTTTGATACCTCATACCTCATGTTATTTTCAGATTTATTTTCAGATTTAGGCCTTTTCCTAGAAAATGTCACCATTTGATACCTTCTCATTTTCTAGATGTAAAAGTTCCAGTGTAGGCAAACAAAAATTCCAGATTGCTAGGTCTTAAAATTAGAAAAATCTAGGACTTTGATAGTCAAAAAATTTAGGCTCAATAGGCAATCCTTGACTTCCTTTTTCAAGTCCACACATTATTATCTCCATTTCCTTTCATTCCCTTTCATAGATTATATTTACATATCATTTACAATTATGATTGGAATAAATCAAATCCAACCCTATAAAGCATTGATTCAAACTATGTAGCCTTACTAGGTTTTTCTTAGTAGATTCATCTTGTAGGAAAGGGTTTTTAATTCTAATGTACAATATTACCCCCATGATTATGTGAGTGATGTACATAAATATCATAGGTTTCCAACCATTTCCTATCATACGTTTTGGTGACCCTAAAAATTTCATGCATTATACTTTTTGTGTTTCTTAGTTAGTTCTTGCATTCATTTTAAAATCTTAAAAAAAAATATTATCATTAGTGTTTAGAATTAATTTGCACGTATTACATTATGATACAAATAATTTTTTATGATTTCATTATTATTAGTTAGATCTACTATTTTCTTCATCTTAAATCATAAAATAAATCAAACTTGTTTTCTTTTTATTACTGACATTTCCTTTACATTTGAAAAATAAGAAAACAATATCATTTCATTTAAATTTTTTCAAACATGTATGATTTCTTTATTCATGAGTAATTTACTGATTCCTTTAATAATAATTATGTTAAGAACCCTCATGAGATGCCTAGTATTAGTGAATTTTATGTTATGACAGGTGAGGTATTTAATGACTTCATCTCTAAAACATCTTACTCTACATCTCTTTAAACAACCTTGTACCAAAAACTTCTTAACTTTATTCCTTTGAGTATCTTTATTTTCAAAATTAGAAATTTACCAAATATATTTATCCATGCTCTATCTATGATAAGCAATAACCCTATGATAACTTTCAAATCATTTACTCAATCTCAGACCCCTACTAAACCTATAATTATTGTTAAGGGTTATCCTTGATAACATTCTCCTCAAATTTTCACTACACTTGTGATTATAGTTAAAGGATATAATAAAAAAATTCCTTTTCAAACTCCAAAAAATTATGTTACTACTATTAAAGGAAATTCTACAAGTCCTTTTCAACTTATTAAGAATTATCATGTAGTCGCTCATTCTCATCACACAGAAAATAATCCTCAAACTACTAATCTGATTGCTCCTACTTATTTAACACCTTCTCAACCCATTATTCCTCTAGCACCATGTATTTCTCCCAATAATGCAAAGGATCATAATTTGGTAGAAAAAATAGGTGCTACTCCTACTAGTATTTCTCTTTAAAAGCTTCTGCAAACTTCTCCTATATATCAAGGAGTTTTGAAAAATGCTTCAACCACTCTCCCAACTCCACCACCTAATCATGATAACATGAATACCTTTTTGGATTGTATCCATGCTACTCCTATCATGGCTCAAATTATCTTTACTTCAAAGATTAATTTCCTTCAAAATAATTTTAATATCAAAATGATGCCCTTCTAGTATCTTTCCTTATCAATGGTAACCTCATTCATAGGACCTTAATTGATAATGAGGCGAGATTAAATTATTTTGGAATGCACATATTGAGATAAATCAAAGATGATGTTTCCACCATTAAAATTTATTTCATTCCTTTTCATGGATTCAATAATGTTTCTAAGAAAACATTGTGTATCATCACCTTTCCTATTAAGGTAGGTCTAGTTTTTCTAGACACTCCCATCCATGTGATACATGGACCCCCTAACTATAACCTTCTTTTGGATATACCATAGTTACATGATATGCATCCTTTTCCTTCAACACTTCATCAAAAATTTAAATTTATCTATAGTAATTTGATTTATATACTTCTTACATATGATAGGCTAAATAGTTGTTTGCACACTGAATTGAAAAATAAATCTACATATATCGAAGAAAAAGAAGATCTAGATATTAAACATAAGAAGGATCCCTATCCTTCTAGTGTTCTCCCTGATGAGGATTGGAAATATTTTCATTTCACACCAAATTATGTTTCATATTAGAAAGTACCAACATTAGAACTTAAGAAATATAAACTTTCCCAAGTATCCCAACAGAAAAATCCTCTTTCTTATGATCTTGTTAATAAATTTGTTCCTACTTCTACTCCTGATGAATATTTATAAACTATTAAACCTAATTGTTATGACATAGTGAATTATGTGGATCCATTATCACTTTTGGATATGGCTTCTCATGATGGTCCTAGTTATCACTTATTAGAAAAATATGGATTCAATGGAAATGGATGTGCAAAACATGAACAAGGAATTCAAGTGCCCTTAGGAAATGAGAGGCATGAATATTGTTATAGATTATCATTAAATTCTTATAAGGAGGCACAACCTATTACTCTTCATCTCAAAAATATCTCTTTTAGACATTTGAAAGTCATGAATCCTTGACTCGTTGATTTGGATCAAAAGATTTCTTTTGATAAATTTTGTAACTACAATACCTAAAACACATGTTACATAGGACACAAAACACTAACTAGATAGATAGGTTATAGATTTCACATGTGACTAACTAAATAGATAGGAAAGATGGGAAGAGATGATTAGATAAGATCAACAAGGAAGAGTTAAATGGTATGAAGATGCATATATTGTGAAATAGTGTTAACAACTTATAGATGATAAGTACATGAGCGGGTATATATCAGTAGTAAAGAGTAATAGGGAGTGAGATTTTAAGGATGGTCAGGTATTGAGGAAAATAATAGAGATAAAGGATGTTTAACATCAAATGTATTAACTATAGACCAATTATGCTAGGACATATGTGAAGCTAGATGATGTTTTTTGACAAAGGGATAATTCTATGTATGATTTTTTTTTGAGGTTTAGACAGATGTGGTTTTTGTAATAGCATTAAGATAAAATGTACACATGGTGGCCATATCTTCATATTTGATCACATCACAATAGGTGTATAAAAATATGATACATGTAGATATATAAGAGGGTACACATAAAAATACTTTATATTAGTAGCATATATCCCATGAAAGGTGAAAAATTCTAGTGTAGGACTCATATGAAAACTAATCAAGGAGTGATGGATCAAACATGACTCAACACACTACGAGAGATTCATTTAGGAGGACATGATTAGTGGGGTTATATGATTTCACCAAACATCTACATCATAAGGGTTGGCACTAACACCCTTGGAGGGTAGAAATTCATCGTGAAAAATTTAACTTGTAGACCATTGAATAGCATATTTTATACCCATACCATCCTAAATTGTAAGCACTTGTGTTATCTAAAATTTAACAATTTTTTAGCACCTACCTTACTATATTTACACTATACATTTTTATTCTAGGACTTCATAATTACAATTAATGCATTCCTAATTTAAATTTACATCTTCTTGTCCCTCTAACTTGCACAAAATTGAGGTAGGATCTAATTTCTAAAAATAATCCTATATTTTTCTCCACTCACATAATTCATTCTTTCTCTTATGCCTTATTTTAACTCATCTTTTCCTCAAAATTTATTCACATTATAATAATTAGCTTATATTTTGATCTCTATTTTTTGGATTGAAAGTGACCTATCACCAAGAATTCACTAAAATCCTGAAGGACAAGGTCTCTATTTGCAACATTATCCTAGAGAAGTTTTCTATTTATGGCCTTGTCCTAGGATCTTAAACTTAGATTTGGGTCATGGGTCCACTCTGGTGGATTCTAAAGATTTTAAATCCCATGGTCAGCTACTTAATTATAACCCTTAAAATCACTATAAAATAAACCTAATTAATTCATTATGGAATAATAAAATCAAATGTTGGTGAAAACCCTAATTTGTTTACAACAAGAAATTACAAGCTGGAAGCCCAATTTTGATGACATCCATTGAAGCTATGGTATTGTATTGAAGATTTTTCTCAATAATCCACACAAATATTCTACTTTATCAATCAAGAATACCATGATATTAAAATATACATTGTGGTAGAGCTTTAAATAAATTGTGAGGATGGATAGCATAACATTTTCCCTCTATGGCTTGGTATGATTTCCTTGTTATTTTCAGATTTATGCTTTGATATTCCATACTTTACATGTTTACATTTATATTAATTCAATCCAACTTTGTTTTAATTGACATACTAGGTTTTGAATCTATCACACATAGGGTTAGATATATGAATTTTAGGTTACTTAGCAATCTAGACATACTCTAGATTCAAAAGTACAACACACACTTTTACATATTCTAATGGCTATCCGTGGAGGTGGGATTCACCAAAATATAGGCTTGACTAAGGAAAAACCCTATATAGACACATAGACACATCTAGTTTTGAAGGTCTCATAAGTATAGGTTCAAATACATATACAAAAATAGGTGTATAGGGTGATACATGAGTTATTTTTCAATCCTATCTAGAATTCCTCTAGAAAAGGACATGATTTTTGGCCTTTTCCTAGACAAGCTTACCATTTACTACCTTCCCATTTTCAATATCTTAATATTCGAATGCAAAGAAAATAAAATTCCAAATTGCTAGGTCTAAAAATTATCAGAATTTGGGACTTTAACTATTGGACAATTCAGGTTCAAAGTGAAATCCTTTACTTCATTTTTCAAGTGGACACATCAATATCTCCATTTAATTTTATTTAATTTCATAGATAATATTGAAATATCATTTGTAATTCTAATTGGAATCAATCAAATCTAACCCTATAAATAATTGATCCTAAGTTTGTACTCTTACTCACTAGGTTGTGGTTATCAGATCCATCTTGTAGGCAAGGATTTTTTATTCTAATGTACAATAATACCCCCATCATTTTGTAAGTGATTTACATTCATAAAATAGGTTACTCACCATTTCCTATTGTATACTTTGGTGATCCTAAACCTTTCATGCATTATACCTTTTGTGTTGGTTAGTTAGATCTTGCATTCATTTAAAAATCTTGAAAAGAACAAAAACCTTTTGATTTAGTGTTTATATTTACTTTTCACATATTTCACTATTAGAAGTACCTTTTTATAATTTCATTACTGTTAGTTAGATCTACTATTTTCTTCATCTTAAATCATAAAAGAAACCAAAATTGTTGTCTTTTCCTTTCTGACATTTCCTCTACATTTGAAAATTACAAAATTAATTGTATTTCATTTAGCTTATTTCAAACATGTATGATTTCCTTATTCATTATTATTTTGATGATTCCTTTAATATTCATTACATTAAGAATCCTCATGAGATTCCTAGAAGTGAAATTTATTTTCTGATAGGTGAGGTATTTAATGACTTCATCTCTATAACATCTTCCTCTAAATCTCTTCAACCAACCTTTTACGAAAAATTTCTTAACTTGATTCCTTTGAGTACCTCTGTTTTCAATATTGAAACACCAAAAGTAGATGTTCATGCTCAACCTATGATAACCAATAATCACGTGGTAACTATAAAATGATGCACTCAATATCAGACCTAATAAACCTATGATCACTATTAAGGGTTATCCTCAAAAAAAAATTCCTCAAATTTTCACTATACATGTGGTTATAGTTAAAGGATATAATAAAAAAAGTCCTTTTCAAACTCCAAAAAAGACTATTATAACTGGTAAAGGAAAGTCTAAGATTCCTTTGTAGTTTATTAAGGATTAGCATGTGGTCACTCATACATATCATATAAGAACCAACCTTCAAACTAATAATCTAATTGTTCCTACTTATTTACCACTTTCTCAACCCATTCTTCTTCCAACACCATACTTATCTTTGAATCTTGGAAAGGAGTATGATCTGGTAGAATAATTATGTGCTACTCATACTAAGATTTCTTTTGGGGAACTTTTGTAAAATTCAAAATTTCATGAAGCCTTTCAAAAATATTCAACCACTCTACCAACTCCACCACCTAATCAGGATAACATTAATTCCTTTCTGTAATGTATGCATGCTTCTCCTATCCCAGGTAAATTTTTCTTTAATCAAGATGACTTACCTTCAAAAGAAGTTCAAGATCAAAATAATGCCCTTATAGTAGTTGTCCTTATCAATGGTAACCTTATTAATATGATCTTAATTGACAATGGGTATAGATTAAATGTTTATAGTATGGACATATTGAGATAAATCAAAGTTGATGTTTCCACGATTAAACCCAATTTCATTCCTATTTTTGGCTTTGAAAATGTTTCTAAAAAAACATTGGGTATCATCACCTTACCTATTAAGGTAGGTCTATTTATTCTTGACACTCCTATCCATGTGATTCATGGACCCCATACATATAACATTCTTTTTGGTAGACCTTAATTACATTCTATTCATGTTTTTCCTTCAACTCTTTAGTGAAAAGTTAAATTTATCTACAACAATTTGATGTATATATTTCTTGTAGATATTAGGTCAAATATTTGTTTGCACACTGAATCAAATAATTTAAATTTTTGCCTATTTAAGAAAAACAAGATCTATATAATTAACATAAGGAGGATCCTTCTCCTTATAGTGTTCCCCCAAATGAAAATTGGGGATCTTTATATTTCACATTAGCTTATGTTATAGAATACAAAGTCCAAACATTTAAACTTAAGCAATCAAAACCCAACCAAGAATCCCAAGAAAAAAATAATCTTTCTAATGATATTGGTAATAAATTTATTTCTACTTCTACTCCTAATGAATCGTTATAAATTATTAAACCTATTTTTTATGACATAGTGATTTATGAGGCTCCATTAAATCATTTAGATACATCTTCTTTGTATGGTCCTAGTTATCACTTATTAGCAAAATATAGATATAATGACAATGGATGTGCAAAATATGAACAAGGAATTCAAGTTCCCTTAGGAAATGAGGGGCATGAACATTCTTATGGATTAGGATCAAATCCTTCTAAGTATTCACAATTAGTTACTCTTCATGTCAACACTATCTCTTTCAAACCTCTAAAAGTCATGAATCATCAACTCATTGATTTGATTCAAAATATTTCTTTCGATACATTTATTAACGATGATGTTTGGGATAAATTATTGTGGGCCTATGATGATATTCTTCCTTATCATCACATTAGGGGGTTTCCTTATTGCTTGAATCTCAAGGCATAATTTTGACAAGACATACCTTCTGGACATAAACATATTTACCATTTCCCATGAATTTATCTCAACATAGTAATCTTTTGATTACTGACACCTTTGATGTGAAAGTGGTATTTGAGTAAATGGTTATTTTCAATTTTAATCTTGAACTAAGTTTACTTAGGTGAACTTATTTATTAGGAGGATATTATTTAGGAGAATATTATTTATGTGAATATTGTAGATTCCTACTTTGACTCTAACTCCTTGTATGACATGGTTGAGTCCTACTTCAACTCTAACTCCTCCTATGATACAATTGAGTCTAATTTGAATTCTAACTCTTCTAGAGGATATTGTTTAGTTGTATCAAGACTCTACTTCTTCCAGGTTTAGACACTTGTCTCAACCTTGTCCAAGCTTCCCATCAAGCTCTTGCCTATATAAAAAAGCTATCTTACTTGTATTATGCATATTGGAAATACTAGGGTATTGGATATTGGAGATTTGACTTGATTCTATTATGCCTTTTACAATTCACATCAAGTTTATCTAATATTGTTATTATGTTAAATTTATTTCTAGTTATTTGATCTAACTCTTTTATTAGATTCTGGTTTACATCTATTTTATCAGATTGTAAGATGGTATTAGATCTTATTTTGAAAGATTAGATTATTTATAGATCTTGTAAAAATTTTCTATAATTTATTTTATATTTTGTACGATCTGGAGAAGAGGAAAGATTTATGAAGATCCAATAGTATCTATTTTTCATATATATGTATTTTTTAGATCTGGGTGATTGTATCATTTTGGAAGCATTTATAGTTTTTCCATTGTGTTTGGGAGGCTCAAAAAATCCTATTCCCATATAAGAATTGTGTAGATATGATGCTAGAGTTTTTGCATGCTATTGTTTTCTTGTTATAGGCATTTGTTTTATATTGTGGCCACTTAGTTAATTTTTCTCTAAGTGTTTCCATCAATTCTAAAGGGAAAGATTGTTGGCATTTGATGAAGATGATCTTGTGATGAGTTTTGTAGTGCTATATGAAGATGATCATGTGATGAATGTTTTAGTGTTGTCATTGCTAAAAAAAATTAACCTAGGATGATTGAATCAATTATACCAATGATAATGTTTTTGATTGCAGGAAAAAAAGGTTTTAAAGGGGACCTGAAACCCCATACAAGCTAGATAAAGAGTTTAGCATTAAAGGAAACTAAAAAGAAACATGATTGAGTACTAGTCCACCATAACCAGATAACAATGATAATGTTAATTGCATAAGGAATTCTCTTAGTATCTAGTATATAATTGATAAAATAGTCAATCATGGTAAATGCAATGCTCGATGATGATCTAGATAGATAGGGTTTTGCGATTAGATAGGAAGAATATACAGAGTCATGTCAACCTAAATCTATGATGGTGTAAGAAAATTCAAAGTACAAATGAATATTTGATGGAAACATCAGTGCTATTAGCTAGAATAGCCAATCGGTCAAGTCAAGGTGATGAAATCGATGTAGAAATGAAGGAATCAGAAATCAGATATATCATTCGATAAACTAGAGGAGTTTTATGCAATGCTAGATGGTTACTACATGGTTACTAACTATCATGTAGTTGGATAGTTACAATATACCAGTTATACAATGTATTACACCAATATTCTCCCCCTTAATACATTGATCCTAAAAATATCAAAAAACTATTTTCCCTAGGGATCCCCCCCTTAAGGCTTACATAACAAAACATGCTGATTTCATAATATGAATACATATATTGAGAAAATCTTCTTTTCGAAGTTGCAAATCCTACATCATGAAAGGCTCCATCAAGATGTCTTGTGACCCTCAGAAAGGTGTAGCTTTGAGTTGTGTTCTTAAGCTCTGAGTCCTGAACTCTCACACTACTACATTTGGGGCCAAATTTTAACAGAAGTTTTCGACGAGTAACTTTTTATTACAAATTTGGTCTTTTTTTTTTTGTAATAGGCCCTGATGATGTTGGTATTCTGATGGGTGTTTAATTGACCATTGAAATTTTGACAGATTCGGGGTATAGATAAAAAAAAGTGAAACAGACTCATCATTTTTATTTTGATTGGATAGAGAAGGAGCAGGAGAAAAGGAGCGAAAGCTGAGCATAGGAGAAGGTATGTGATTTATTCATCTTTCAAGCCTCTGGCATCATATTTGAAGGCATTTCATTTTATTTGATCATGAATGCTCTCTGAAATGACCACATTCTATTGGTGTCATGGCCTAGCCAGTGCTTTATCTCTATTATTTGATGTTATTGTTTCTTGTGCTCAAGGATATCAATTCACTGTATTCAAATGTTTGGATTAACATTTGTTGATATTATTGGCATATATGTTTAATGATGCCATTGTATATTGTTGTCACTGAAATGACCACATTCTAGCAGTGTCGTGCCCTAGCTAGTGCTTTAACTCCATTTTTTTGAAATGTTGACTATGGTTATCAAATGGATAGCCCATGACCTTCTAGCTAGGCACCATTTGTATTGATAGCTTAGGGCATCAAATGTATTGTATCATTGATAGTTGAGACTTTGTTAAAAGGAAATAGGACAAAGAATGATTTTTATTTAGTTTCTCTATTTTGATCCCTAAGTGGCTTACAACCCTAGAGAAGTATATGCAGATTTACGGATGCAGTTGCAGGATACATAGTAGTTGATAATTCACAAGAAATCCATGCATCCAATTTGAATAGAAATTAATATAAAGAACTAGGGTCCTCTAATGGCCCAATCATCCAGACCTTGACTGTCCCCTCAACTAGCGACCCTTCAAAACCAGGTTAACATGCAATCAATGAGTGATCCTTCATTCTCCTGGTGAGCTTCTAGCTAGGCACCATTTGTATATTTGATAGCTTAGGGAATCAAATCTATATTGTATCATTGATAGTTGAGAATTTGTTAAAAGTAAATAGGACAAAGAACAATTTTGATTTAGTCTCTCTATTGTGATCCCTAAGTGGCTTACAACCCTAGAGAAGTATATACAGATTTACAGATGTAGTTGTAGGATACATAGCAGCTAATAATTCACAAGAAATCCATGCATCCAATTTGAATAGCAATTAATACAAAGAAATAGGATCCTCCAATGGTGCAATAATTTGAACCTTGAATATCCCCTCAACCAATGACCCTTCAAAACTGGGTTATCATGCAATCAGTGAGTGATCCTTCATTCTCCTAGTCTGCCCTACATCCAAACATATTGGAAATACACAATACAATGATAACAAGTCTTTCACAATCCCCCTTCTCTTAAGGAACACTATCAACCATCCCTTCCACATAGCATTTCACTATTTTATGAGTGGATTGTGTAGGAATAGTTAACATTAAACAAGGAGAAAACTCCTCAACACATCTTGGAAACCATTGAATTCAATAATAAATGAAACCTAACACCAACACTATTCCTTCCATAGCTGCAGGATACATAGCAGTCGATAATTCACAAGAAATCCATGCATCAAATTTTTATAAGGATATCCTACTAATCAATAGGAATTTTCTTGAGATGACCTATTGGTGATCTTTTTCCCCAAAGGTCAGCTTGGCATTAGGATTGACAGGGCCAGTATCACATTCACTCAACACTCCAAATCTGACAGGAAAAAGGGCCAATTGACATGGATCAAAGAGAGATCCTTCTACACTTTGAGCTCCACGTAACTCAGGCGGGTATAACTCATCTACACACACATATTACCTTGTGTCACACTACAAGCCTATAGGCAACTGACTATGGAATGATTTTCAAACTCTTCTAGGTATCCTGTACCTCAATGAAGACAATATCTCATGCAATAGCCCAACTTGCATGGAATGAGTATGAAAACCAGAGACCTACACTAACAACTTGAAAGGGAAAGGGTGGAATTGAAAGGAAATTATTTTAAATGGATTTGAAGGGACCCCTGAGATACCCTAAGTCCCTGATAGACCAGTGCCTTATCCAATGGGCCATAGAGTCAAATACCCTACTGCAAGAGACAACTATGAAACAAGAACACAATATGCTCAATGTGTTGATGCCTGACATCAATCACACCCCATGACTAAACCTTAACTTAGTACCCACCTGTGCATTCAGATATGTTATTATCCATCAAAGGATTTTGACCCTCCCCTTAGAAGAGACCTATGAACAGATAATACATTGACCGACATCCACTGGAAGACAAGCATGAAATATCCTTGACATCTCAGCTCATACATACATGAACACTAACTCTGAACCAGTTGTCCCTGCGAAGACAACTCCACTTGCAAACACTTAGGCAATGCAAATAGACAAATCAAACACCCTTGATGTATGATTAATGGACTCAGAATTCAAATGGAGATAGTTTGATAACAGTAAGAGTATATTCACTTCTCATACATAAGACAAATTTGTTACAACATGCACTCTATTCTCTGAACCAACAATGGAAATAGAACACCCTATATGCAGAGAGAAGGGGCAATCTGCAGAATAGAACCTTTTACTGGAACTGAAAAAATTCAGAACCATCTCCAAGTCAAAAATTTGACTACATATACCCCTAGCTACCTTGGAATTCTCAGAGAGAATGCAACAAGCTACAGACAGCTAGGGCTAGGGTTTCACCCACCCAACCTACTGGAAATGGTCACAAAATTTACTGCAAATACACCTCAAGCCAAGATTGTCCTTCACCAGATACCAAATCAACTTCTGTAATTAAGCCACATAGACCCTGGACCACATCACAACACCAAACAAATCCAATCAGGCCACTAAAACATTTAAAACCAGTCCTTTCTGGTTGCTGGAAACCCCTCTGCAAATTTGAATTTAAAATCCCAACGGTCACTCTCATGGTGCCAGAAACACATCGGTGGTCCTCGTTTAAATTGGGATCAAGTTTAAGTCACAGCCATCGATCTTTATTACTTTCCTGGGCTTATGCTTTAACACTTATCTTTAGTCATGCTACCACGCGGTCATGAACTTCACTACCATAGAAATCCGGCTTCACATATATGCTTGGTCGCATGATCGCAAGCTGTAAAAATGGCCCTTGTGATCATGTGAAAAGGCCATAAGACTGCCACCATTATGCGACATCGCAACTTAAGCATAGAAAACCACCAGCCAAGTCGTTGAGTGCTAAGGGAATAACCGCTAGAATCAAGTGACAAGGAGATAACAGTTAGTCACCAGGTCATGGAATGAGAAATTAACCACCAGGCAAGTTGAACAATAGGAAGAACTGGGACCCACGCAGACAAGTGGCAAGTGGTCACATGATCACATGTTAGGAAACTTTGACATGCGGCCATGCGAAAACCAATAAGAACATGCACAGATTTGGACCCACATCTCTACCCTGCAAGAAAAATCCAACGGCTGTCGCAAGAGCATGAAGGATAAACATTGCACAATTTCACCACGCAAGCATATGATAATCACCGATCCTCTCCAAACTTTAACCATGCTGAAGCATGAAGAACAAATACCACCACATGACTGTTAGGCATTCAATGACTATGCGAAAAACCACCCACCGAGTCACTGGACGCTAGCCACTAACTACCAGATATCCAGACATAACATGATAATAGAGTCACCAAGTCATTGGATAGGAGATGTAACCATTAGAAAACCTGGAGAATTAGCGACATAGAGCCTGCAAGGACTGGGCCCCACCAGACATCACACCTGCGCAGTTAAAACCAAGGTCGAAAACACACAAGATTTTCAACACAGAGAAAGACCGAAAACACATAGAGTTTTCGACGCCAAAGGATAAGCACACAAAAGAAAGAAACATAGGGTCAAAAATAATGTAGGTTATTGGTAAAGGATCAAAAACATCATGGACTTTCAAAAACATTGTGGGTTTTCGACACTTAGGCAGATTGTGAAATATTTCCAACAGAGCATGAAACTTGACTAACTTTGTAGGTTTTATGAATTAGGAGATGTAGTCTAGATTGAAGCAAGGTGACAACACAAGGAAAACTGGGTAGGGCACAAACCAAGAAACATTTGTAGGGAGGAGGCCATTTTCATAAGATTTTTCTATGATTGGAAAATGGGCTAACAGTGGCTCTAGTTGGGGATGTATGCCTCCTGCAGGCATAGAAAGGATCCAGATCTCTGGGAAGAAGTAGACCAACCCACAAAAACACAATCCTTATCACTCCATGGAATCAAAACTCAAAACTCCAAGGCTCTCAAAAATTGGCTCTTTATTCCAATTAACACTACTGCTGAAGCAAAACAATTGTACAAACATTTACACAACTAAAACTGCTAAACCATGCCAATCATTTACCTCTATCAAACACTTGGTCCTCATCCCTCTACATAGAGATAACCCTAGAATTTTTCCTTTCATGTACATGGTCAAACTCATGAAAACTCTTGACAGGCAAATCCACAAGAATGTAATAAGTGTATTCATCTTTGCCTAGTGTATGAGGATCAAAATATATCTTATCATACCAGACTACCTCACACATACACTCCTCAAAATCAAGAGCAAAATTAGCTTGCAGCACAACTTTGTAACCTCTTCCCATTACATCTTGCAAGCTAATGTAAGGCTAATCATCATGAAATGTGAGTACACTTACCAGATGAGAATTAACATCATCTTTATCACCATGTTCAGCACTTGAACTCAATTCAAAACTAAAATCCTCATACTCACATTCATCCAACTCAAAAACATAATCAACACCTTGCAAATACTTACTGCAGCAACTATGAAAAGAAAAACTTTCATAGTAAGGCATGTCTCCAAGCTCATTTCGAAACAAAACATCAGAAACTGGCAAACTATCAAAAACATCCATCTCATCAATAGCCAAATCTTGTTGGAAGCAGAGATATTCCGGCTGAAATAGCTCTGGAAACACAGTGCAGTGCATTTTCAAAACATCATAACTCTTCACTATTTCCAAATCTGAAAAACACATTTCAAGAGGAAAATCACTTCCTCTTTCCTCTTCATTTTCCAATGTAGACCTGGTATTTGAATCGACTGGATAAGCAGTATTTACATTCACTTTACAATCTAGTTCTTCCTTATCTGGCTAAAACAAAATATTGATTTCTTCTTCCATATCTCCATAGGTCTCCACTGAAAAACCTTCAATCACTGGCACATATAAATCTGAAAGTGGGATCATACTAACATCTCCATACATGTTCTTATCTTTGAAAAGAAACTTACCTTCAGATTCACAACTTGAGTGATGTTTATCAACAAACCCTTGCTGGTTCAAATTCATCACACTTGTAGACTCATGATCGGTATCAAAAGAATCATACTCACATTGATACCACCTATCTTCACTTAATTCATGCAAAAATGCTACCCGACTATCATCATTCAAACCAGAACTACCCACTTCATTAGATGAACATTCATCATTAGCAAAAGACTAATTACAAACATTACTAATCATACCTTCATCTGATACACTTTCAGCATAACACTCTTCTGATAGACAGCTATCCCGTTCATTGTCATAATCTAAAGGTACACACTCATTGGACTGAGCAAGTTCTCTATCCATGGCTCTACACATCTCTAGTTCTTCAAGTTTCTTACCATTAATGGCAAGAGCTAATTCCAATTCTTCAATTTTTTGCAAGCGCCATGCATACAATCATTCATCATATTGAGCTTCAGTTGGATATACATCAGCAATAAGTTCATCATCCACACAAGCTTTAGTTACAATGCAATCTTCTTCTTCAAGTGATGCGCAATGTGGCTATAAGTTACTTTCCTTTACATGATCATGGATCATATCCTACCTAGAAAACTGAGGCACATCACTAACAGGGACAAGAATATGCCGATATGGCTCTAAACCTTTTAGTGCATCGCTTTTCCTATTATCTACCACATTTTGAGAATAAAAATTAGCTGCAACATGTGGTCTTCTTACAACATGATATCTCCGATTAGATTCAATATCCATTGCAAACTGAAAAGCCTGATACAAAGTTAGTGGTTCCTTATACCTTAAGTCAAAATTGAAATTCTTATCAAAAGCATTCAAGTAGATGACCAAATAGATATCATCACTTGGCCTGCACTTCCTAGGGATATTTTCCCATGTCTTGATAAATCTAGCATTGAAACTAGGAACCAACTCATCTTCCTCCATTTGTATATCCACAAGGGCCTTAAGCATGTCAAAGTCATTCACCCTTTCAGTAAATCAAACTAAGAAACTTGCAACTAAATCATTCCATGAAGAGTTGTCATTATCAGGAAAACATGAGAGCCGATCCCTTGCATCTCCTATCAGTGATCGAATGAATAATCTTATTATCACATCTTCATGCTCAACACCATAGTCACACATCAGATCTAAAAATTTTCTAGCATGTTGATAGGTAGACTCAAAGATTTCCCCATTGAACTTCGGTAAAACTTTTATAACATTTAGGGGAATGGAGTTTGGGTAACCAGGTATACCAACAAAATTCACAGCCGGGTTACCTCTTAAGAAAAAATTTCCTTTAACACCCATGACTTAACAAATATTTTCAAAGGAGTAAAACCATTTACCATTGAAATTCTTGAAACTTAATTTGAAAACTCCTTTGAAACCACTACACACATAGAAAAAGGAGAAATACTTGGAACACCTCCTGAATGCTGTTGCCTTCTTCTCAACTAAATGCAGTCCCAACAAAATTGCACAACTCAGGTTCTTTAGCATAGAGTCACCACCTCTCTTCAGAGGACATAAACTTACTGATCTATCTTGAAACTCTAATAGACTCTGAACACTCCCACAGCAAAGCCACATGTAAATCAATTAGCAAATCCAGGTAACACACTACAAATCTGAAAAGCAATTCTCAGATTGGGAAGCACATGAGACTCTTCCCCAAACTAAAAACAACAAGACTCTGGGATGATCCAGCCAAGCAAGGAAGCTTGTTGTCATTTACTTCTTCCCCAGTGGAGTCACCATTTTGTTGGTTATCTTTTTTCCCAAAGGTCAGCTTGGCATTAGGATTGATAGGGCTAGTGTCACATTCACTCAACACTCCAAATCTGATAGGAAAAAGGGCCAACTGACAAGGATCAAAGAGAGATCCTTCTACACTTTGAGATCCACATCACTCAGGCGGGTATACCTCATCTACACACACATATTACCTTGTTTCACACTACAAGCCTATAGGCAACTGACTATGGAATGATTTTCAAACTCTTCTAGGTATCCTGTACCTCAATGAAGCCAATATCTCATGCAATAGTGCAACTTGCATGGAATGAGTATGAAAACCAGAGACCTACACTAACAACTTGAAAGGGAAAGGGTGGAACTAAAAGGAAATTATTTTAAATGGATTTGAAGGGACCCCTGAGATACCCTAAGTCCTTGATAGACCAGTGCCTTATCTAATGGGCCATAGAGTCAAATACCCTACTGCAAGAGACAACTATGAAACAAGAACACAATATGCTCAATGTGTTGATGCCTGACATCAATCACACACCATGACCAAACCTCAACTTAGTACCCATTTGTGCATTCAGATATGTTATTATCTATCAAAGGATTTTGACCCTCCCCTTAGAAGAGACCTATGAATAGATAATACATTCACCAGCATCCACTAGAAGACAAGCATGAAATATCCTTGACACCTCAACTCATACATACATGAACACTAACTCTGAATCAGTTGTCCCTACGAAGACAACTCCACTTGCAAACACTTAGGAAATGCAAATAGACAAATCAAACACCCTTGATGTATGATTAATGGACTCAGAATTCAAATGGAGATAGTTTGATAATAGTAAGAGTATATTCACTTCTCATACATAAGACAAATCTATTACAACATGCACTCTATTCTCTGAACCAACAATGGAAACAGAACACCCTATATGCAGAGAGAAGGGGAAATCTACAGAACATAACCTTTTAGTGGAACTGACAAAATTCAGAACCATCTCCAAGTCAAAAATTTGACTACATATACCTCTAGCTGCCTTGGAATTCTCAGAGAGAGTGCAACAAGCTACAGACAATTAGGGCTAGGGTTTCACCCACCCAACCTACTAGAAATGGTCACAAAATTTACTGCAAATACACCTCGAGCCAAGATTGTCCTTCACCAGGTACCAAATCAACTTCTGTAATTAAGCCACATAGACCCTGGACCACATCACAACACCAAACAAATCCAATCAGGCCACTAAAACATTTAAAACCAGTCCTTTCTAGTTGCTGGAAACCCCTCTGCAAATTTGAATTTGAAATCCCAACAATACTCTCATGGTGCTAGAAACACATCGACAGTCCTTGTTTAAACCAGGATCAACTTTAAGTCATAGCTGTTGACCTTTATTACTTTCTCGGGCTTATGCTTTAACACTTATCTTTAGTCACGCTACCGCACGGTCATGAACTTCACTGCCACAGAAATCTGGCTTCACATATATGCTTGGTCGCATGATCGCAAGCCATGAAAATGGCCCTTGCGATCATGCGACAAGGCCATAAGACTGCCATCATTACATGACATCATGACTGAAGCATAGAAAACTGCCATCCAAGTCATTGAGTGCTAAGGGAATAACTGCCAGAATCAAGCGAAAAGGAGATAACAGTTAGTCACCAAGTTGCAGAATGAGAAATTAACCGCTAGGCAAGTTGAACAACAAGAAGAACTGGGACCCACATAGACAAGTGGCAAGCGGTCGCATGATTGCATGTTAGGAAACTTTGACATGCGGCCATGTGAAAACCAATAAGAACATGCGGAGATCTGGACCCACATCTCTACCCTGCAAGAAAAATCCAACGGCTATCGCAAGAGTGTGAAGGATAAACATCACACAATTTCACCATGCAAACATACAACAATCACCGATCCTCTCTGAACTTTAACCGTGCTGAAGCATGAAGAACAAATACTACCACATGACTGTCAGGCATTCAGCGACTACGTGACAAACTGCCCGTCGAGTCGCTGGACGCTAGCCACTAACTGCCAGATATCCAGAGATAACATGACAACACAGTCACCAGGTCGCTAGATAGGAGATGTAACCATTAGAAAACCTAGAGAATTAGTGACATACAACCTGCAAGGACTAGGCCCCACCAGACATCGTAGCTGTGCAGTTAAAACCAAGGTAAAAAACACACAAGATTTTTGACACAGAGAAAGACCGAAAACACCCAGAGTTTTCGACGCCAAAGGATAAATGCACAAAAGAAGGAAACACAGGGTTGAAAACAACATAGGTTATTGATAAAGGATCAAAAACATCATGGACTTTCAAAAACATTGTGGGTTTTCGACACTTAGGCAGATCGTGAAATATTTCTAGCAAAGCATGAAACTTGACTAACTTTCTGGGTTTTACGAATTAGGAGATGCAGTCTAGATTGAAGCAAGGTGATAACACAAGGAACATAGGGCAGGGCACAAACCAAGAAACATTTATAGGGAGGAGGCCATTTTCATAAGATTTTTCTATGACTGGAAAATGGGCTAACATGACCAATGATTATGCATTTTGATGGTAGTGTGCTAGTTCAAAAGGATAATATAAATCTGAAACATTTTTTTCTAATTTTCTCAAACTATAAATGTGGTTAAAGGGAAATATTATGTGGAAAACCCACAAACCAAGATAGCAAATGATTGTACATCAAATTATTCCTATATTCATTCAAGTATTACTATGCTTTAGCTACCTAACCTTTGAGCTTCATCTAGAGGAATGTGTAGCTTTAAGATAGAGTTACTTCTTGGGCCTTACAATAGGGTGAAATATGATCAAGATTTGTTTAGGCTGTATCTTTGTTAGTCCCATTGTTAGGTTCTTATAGTTCATGGTTTGAATCTATTATGGTTGTGTAAGGGATTTGTAGATGCTTTTTCTAACATAATTATGGACACCAAGATTGGAACAACTGGTTGTTGGCTATTGTACACATGAATCATATCTGTCAATGGTTCTTTGTGTTCAAGAATTCGTTGATCAATCTTTGAGATTTATTGTCCCAATTTTAAAAGAGTGATAAAAGATATAGTGAGTGCTATCTTTTCCAAGTGTTTTGTGGGTGCCATTATCTTCTACGAGTAATTTTTGGAACCAAATTATGTTCTTTGTCTCTAGTAAATATTGTAGACACAATCATCTTCTTGGTGAAGGGTTGCTTCCATCCCCATGAGGCACTATTGCATGGTTTCCATTTCCTTGTAGTATAGTGAACCTAATTTAATACAAGTGTGCACTATTTTGGGATGCATAATTTATGGCCCCTACACTGTGGTTGTTAGCCTAATAAAGATAGGCTTACCTTTGCATATAATAAGAGGCCAACATGAAACAAACATCCAGAGGTTAGGGGGTTCTTCCCTATCCATAATTTATTATTTAAGTGCTAAGTGATGATGGGTATATCGTGTAATTCATAACTAGTGTGTCTCTTTCTTTCTTTCCACATTTCACATTAGGAGTATATGTTATAAAATACTAATGAAATCAAATATTGGTCAAATCTAATCAAAATTGCAATATAAAGATTAAAATAGATCTTGAAGAAATATGGGAACCATTTTTTATAGATATTGTACAAATGAAGAGAATACGAAGAAGAGGAAATGCTTCAATGTGAAACAATTAAAGGACAATATTTTACTTTTATATGCACATTTGCAATGTTTTTGATATATTTCTAAGATTATAAAACCATAGAAAGAATAGCATATAGAAGAAAGTAAAGAATAATGATCATACTTTGAGATATTGTGGAAACTTAAAGGAAAGAATGCTTGGTGGGGTTATGATGCAATCAGTGAGTTATCCTTCATTCCCCTCTTCTAGTGACCCTTCGAAACCAAGTTATCATGCAATCAGTGAGTGATCCTTCATTCTCCTGGTCTGCCCTACATCCAAACATATTGGAAATACATAATACAATGATAACAAGTCTTTCAAAATCCTCCTTCCCTCAAGGAACACTATCAACCATCCCTTTCACATAGCATTTCACTATTGTATGAGTGGATTGTGCAGGAATAGTTAACATTAAACAAGGAGAAAACTCCTCAACACATCTTGGAAACCATTGAATTCAATAATAAATGAAACGTAACACCAACACTATTCCTTCCATTCACTTCTACCAAGAATAAAGCATTTAATTTATTCAACATTACATATAATCATTAGTCAGTTACATTTCCTGACTGTGTAGAGGAACAATCACGATCAAAACTACTTTCACCCTTGCATAAGATATTCCAAACTTCAAGTAAAATGAGCAATATGCTATATCAAATCATTCATATTCATAGTAACTATTCAAAGGATCATTTTGTCAATGAACCCTTTGACTGTACCCTTGCGGCAGAGAAAGGAAACCTCAAAATAGAGAAAGGAAACTTAGTAAAATCAGTCTATGCTACTGTTTATGAGGGAAACTTAGTTGCAACATCAAGTATCATCTCATCATGATCTATTCACCATGTTTCAACACCCCATTCACTTTGATCAATTAAACTTACACCATTCTTCTTCTCTGGGACTCAAAGGCTTGAAACAATATATGTGGTCAAAATTCATGAAATACTAAAGAAGACCTATTATTTTTTAGACAAATCTTCATTGTCCCCAACAAAAACTAAGTAATAACTACTCTACCCTTAGTTTGTTTAACAATGCACCATATTAGATAAAGTAGGTTCTATAACACATGGCATCAACTCTCTTCAAACTCATAATACATTACATACATAGTACAAAAATCATGAGATTCTAAAGAAGGCCTCACTCTTGATGAGTTATAAACATGCCATTAGTTCAGTTTAGTGTATTCATTATTGTCAGACAAATCTTCATTGTCTTCTGATTGTCTTCTTTATATAGTAGCATGTATTAATTGGTTGAAAAATAAAGAAGCATTTAGACAATCAGAAGACAATGAACATAATTTTAAATGCATCTAACACAATTTTTTTTTACAAAACTGAACCAATGGCATGTTTACAACAAAGAAATAGAGTGATAATAATATGCTAAAAATTTTATTATGTTTAATACATGGTAAAGGACCAGTCCCCACAATTCTTAAACATACTTTATCTGATATGATGAATTCTTAAACAATTAAGGTTGGAGTAGACATAGTTATCACAGTTTTTTTGTGTGGTACAAAGAAGATTTGGCTGATTAAGAGTGAGGCCTTCTTTAGAATCTCATATAAATTTAGTTGATTAAGATGAGAACAAAAACACAATTCATTAGTTAAATTTTTCAATTTCATGTATTTTTTCTCCTATTTATTAGGTGCATGAGTTGAAGGTTGAATGTAAGAGTCTTATAATATTGTGTTACCTTTGGATCTTGAGTTTTCGATACTCCTATGATGATCTTTCTCAACAAGTATTTTATTCTAGTGTTGTTTTCTAAATAACATATTGGGCAAATATAAAATTGTGTACTTCTACAAGACAGTGAACACAAAATTGAAGCTATTATACACTAAGTTTGCACCCTTGTTTCAAGCTCTCATAGTCTTGATAACCTAGTATAACATGGGAATCATCTCCAGGTGTGGGACCTATGCTAACTGTGATGAGACCTCCAAGTTATAGGCTGGTTCCTCTTGGATAATCACTTTAATTTGCTTCTAGACAGGAAAACTAAACTTTTGAGGGAAAGGGATAGAAGGAATGCGTGGAAAGGGAAATGACTGAAAGCAAACTACCTACTAGGTGATACACCAAAATGAAGGGGTTTGAATCTCATTATAGAGGATGAAAATAATGAACAACTCAGGTCTAGGAGATCACAACTCACTAAATAGGCCTACATAAATATTTCATAGAAGGGTCTGCAATAGAAAAGAGACTATTCAGGGAAAGAGAGAGAGCTTTCACAAACAATAGTATTCCTAAAAGTTTAGACACAATCTACAACCTGCAGACAAACATTCACCTCTGCAACTCGGCATAGGAATGAGAAAAGATTGTTAAGGGGTTGAGGTATACCCACAAAAGCATTCACATCAAATCATCCACAATAACACACAATAATTGTAGAAAGAGAGAGGGATCAGGAACCCTGAGATATCACTCAAAACATACATATACTTCGATTCAATAAGAGATAATTTAGGCAAGGAAGCATAGGGACATGAAGAATTGTCACAAAATACCTCTGCAATATCTGATTTATGAATGGGAGATTGCAAAATGTAGAAAACCAGAGGGCAAAAAAATGCCACAGATAGCCTTCTAAGAAAGAGACCTTCTTCTTTACAAAATGTGAATTCTGAGCTTCGAAAACTCCAAAAAACATTATATACATACTCAACTGCACGCAGGCAGGAGTAAAAACCTAACTAGGGTTACATAAATTTCCATATAATAATCACAACCCTAATTCTATTAACTTTGATCATAAATGTATCTCTACAACATCATGGCCGATTAGATATTTTGTTTGAGTGCCCATACCTGTACTGAAACTAGCTATAGACAAAAAACCTTTATCCAACTACCTCCCTGCAACTCAAGTTGGCATAACTATCAAATTTGGTACTCTCAAAAGGAAAATCCACCGAAATAGCTATCTAGATCTCTGCATCACCCTTCCAACTGCAACTGCCACTGAAAACATAAATTTGAACTACCCGTGCCCTCGCATTTGACCAATAGGAACAGACCAACAAGAAACCCATGAAAGATATTGCAATCCCTTTTGAAAATGTCAAAGGCCACATCATCAGTCAAGAGCCAATAGAAAATGAGCATGTCATAGTCAACCAACACCTCAGAAGTCAAGAGAATCTGGACCTTGCATCAGATGGTGGTTGCATGATCACATGGGATCAAAAGATCCCATGAGATCATGCGACTACCGTTGATCTTGGATCAACTGGTGCCTCTGTAGAACCACTGACCATCGAACCCACAAATAGCCCTGTATCACCCGACTGGCCACTAAAAAAAATGAACATGTCACCACGTGAGGACCCACCACCAGAGACTTAGCAATAAAATGGATCTAATGGCTATCGCATGATCGCATGGGATCAGAAGATTCCATGCAAACATGTGACCACCATAGATCTTAGATCAATTGGGGCCTACCCTACACCTTGGGTCCACTGCAGAGTCATCATGTCGCATGATCACATGGAATCGGAAGATTCCATGTGAACATGCAACCACCATAAGATCTTAAGGAACGACAGATCACTGGGCCCCACTCTGACAGGCTTCCACATCACGAACTCACAACCAATGAAAAGTGAATATCTCAGCAAAAATGACAACAGACCCACCGTTAGGAAGCGACGAGTTGGGAGGAAGATCAACGGTCATCGCATGATCACAAGGGACAAGATTAAGCCTTGCAAATATGCAACAATCGACTGATTAAATAGGTTATCCTTCTTAATCAGGAAGTAAAACACTGCTTAGGATTTAAAAGCTGGGCCCATTGATAGTTGTCACCCTGTCACATGATCACATGTCAGAAAGTCTGACAACCCAGAGTCATGAGATCATGCAATAGCCACAAGTTAAGGGGAAGGCACTTTTGAAAGATTTGTTGGGAAACTTAGGCTTTGCAGGAAGTATTAAAAAAGGGACCCGCTCGACAACCTAGTGGCTAACACATGAAGTGGTCACCTTTAATAAAGCACATGTGTTTTGAGTGACTAAGTGGCTGAAAAGTAATGACCAAATAGAATGAAGGCTAGGGTTTGCAGGGTATTGAACACCAATGGCTACTTTTATGAGTTTTTTTGGACTGTAGACTAGGGGACTTAGAAAATTGCAGAGGCCAAGAGACAAGACCTAAAGCCATGGAATTTTCAAGGATGCTTGGTAGGGTAAAAACAGAGGCTTGGGGATAGATTTTAGCCAAATTTGTATGCATAGGAAAATTTGGGTAACAAAAGCATCAAACAAGACTTGATCAAGTTGCAGGTGGAACGTGCACTCAAATAGTAGGTAATGTAGAATAACAAAATAAGTAATCTGTCATGTCTACATTTTGTTATTTTCTGAGATTACATCCTTGTTCTACATTCATAGAATGGTTCAAAATTGAAATTTACAATTTGATAAAAGAACTGATAGGTGTTGTTCCCTGCACCCTCAATCAACAACTTGCCTCCATTTTATTTTGATTTACAAACTACTATATTATTTGAATATCTTTCTTTCTTGCCACAATAGGAAAGAGTTTGAGGTGGAAGACTACAATAATAGAAGTGTTTCAATTTGGTGTACTATACTACAACATCATTTCATAACTAAGTTTTCAATTTCTATATATAATTAGGTTATAGATAATCTAAGTGAAGAAGGATCATGTTAGACAATCCAAGTGAAGAAGGTAATTGGGATGCAATCAATATATTGTTGTCAAACTTTAAAAGAAAAGGCGATGAGAAATGTAATTGTCCCTGCAGTAATTGTAAGGGCTTAAACATTAGAAGATTGCTAATCAAAATAGCTAAGAGACATTGTAGGGATAATGATCACATTGAATGAGGGTTTTATTATCATGAATTGGTAAGTTTTTCATTATATTTATTTAACAATTAATATATATATGAAATGCACTTGATGATGAGATCATTATCATGGTTTATTTATGTTCATCATTTTTATATAGCTTGACCTCCCTAAGGGAGTACATGATATGGACTATGGAGGTGCGAATATTGAGAATATGGCTTTGGAAGTGGAGGATCATGGAAGTTCGAATATTGAAGCTGAAGATTATGATCCCATGGAAGATGATGATGATGCACCTGATGATGGTACTAATATATTGATCCATGACACATTTGGTATTGGTGCAACTAATGATGATGATCAGGATGATGTTGATGTCATCCATGATATACCTCTACTTGAGAAGGTAGCCACACCCCTTTACTAAGGCTCCCAAACAACTCTTCTCTCTATTGTATTGTTGTTGTTGAACTTGAAGGTTATGATTGGTTTATCCAACACACCAATGTCACGTATGCTAAGGTATGTCATATATGTCATTATAGTAATTAAATGATGAAACATGTACCATAAATATTGTTAATATTAACAACATATATTTTTTTCTACAGATTGATAGGTGATTTATTGTTACCACCATCAAATATTCTCCCTCGCTTATACTGAGAATTATGTGCCACTATGAAGGATATTTGAATAGAGTATCAAGCAATAGATGCTTGTCCCAATGATCATATTATTTATCATAAAGAACATGAATTTGTAACAGAATGCCCTGAATGTCATATGAGTAGATATTGAACAGATCAAATAACAAAAAGGTGCCTCACAAGGTTTTTCATCACATCCCCATTATACCACGTTTGCAAAGATTATTCAGGTGTAGTAGTTTGGCACAATTTATGGATTACCATGCATGCAATAGGAGTTAAGATGACATTATTCGAATGCCTGTAGATGGTTTTGTATTTAAGGACATAGGATAAAAGTGGCCACACTTTATTGAAGAACCTTGAAATCTCAAGGTTTCAGTGGCAGTGGATGGTGTCAATCTATTTGGAGAGCTAAGATCTATTTACATTGTTTGGCCCATTTTTGTCATCAACAATAACATTCCTCCATGGATGTCAATAAAGAGGGAGCACATTATGTTGGCAATGATTGTTCCAGGTATTTGATCATTTAATAGTTATCTACACGTAATTATAAATTTTGTAGTAAAATGGTCACAATAATTATGTAATGTTGTTGTTCATTCAACTAGGTAAATACCAAGTTAAAGATATGAATGTTTATATTGAGCCTCTTATCGACAAGTTGGTAGAGTTATGGAAAGGTGTCACTATGTATGACATCTCTAGACCAATAGGAAACAAACAATTTCAATTCCATGCAATGCTTGTATGGACAATACATGATGCCCCAAGGCTAACACATTTTTTTGGTATGTTATGGTGAATTCAAGTTGCACATGATAATTCTAAAAATAGAAATTAACATATTTAATCCTATTGTATCATTACCTTGTAGGTCTTCAAACAAAGGGAAAATTTGCATGTCTAGTTTATGGTCCAAAGATGAAATCTCGTCATTCAAAAAGTTTAGGAAAGCAGGTGTTTAATGAGCATAGACACTTTCTCCACAAAAATCATAACTATTGAATTACTGAAAAACATCTTTTCAATGGAAAATAAGAGACTACATCTAAGCCACAAAGAATGACACCTTGCCTATGGAAGTTAGAATATAATAGAATTAATCGTCAAGGTACTACCATTCTACCTAACAGTTTATGTTTGAAATTTGTATATTTTTATTGTGTTTTGTTTGATGATTATGTGATTGATGATCATGAATGTCCTCAAGGCAACACTTCTGAGAACCTTCCAAAGGGACTAAAGATTTATCCCAGATAATTTAGTAGGTTGCCCTACTGCAAGCAGCTACAAAATGTGCATTTGTTTGATACTATGCATATTGGAAAGAATGTAATAGAGACATTGTGGAAGATATTGGATGGAAGATGTGACAAAGAAAAAATTGTCAAAATTTATAGTGACATTCATGAATCCAATCATGCAATGAAAAATTTTATTGAATCAAATAGAAATGAAGAATCGATTAATACAAGTGCCCTTCCTTGGTTATTAACAAAACAACAAAGTGATGCCATAAAATAAGTCATACAAAAAATTTGATTTCCCCCAAGATTTGTTGCAAACATAAGCAGTAACATATCAAAGAAAAGTGAATTTGGGCCAGGGTTGAAAATGCATGATTGACATACCTTCATCAAGGTCAATCATGTTCTTTTGTATTTACAATATATTTGTAAACTGCATGTACTTCTCACTGTATTATATGAGAAAAGGATGACATGATTATTTTTATAATTGTTGTAGTACGTGCTACCCCTATCTCTCATAGAGAACTTCGACAATAACATCAAACAAGTGATATATGATCTTGGAAAATACATGAGGTAAGCAATGATATCTGTTCAATTTGTTGTATATATATATTGTAAAGTCTCGTGTTTATATATTTTTTGTCTTGAATGTCTTGTAGGTGGTTGTCACCTAAAGAAATCCATAGAGTAGATATAAAATACTAGAAGAAAAGAATTCATCATCTAATGTGTGAAATGCAAAAGTGTCTACCTTCAACCCTTTTCAATGCACAAGAACACTACCTCATACACCAAGTTGAGGAGATTTAAATTTGTGGACCTGTACACACTCGGTTAATGTGGATGGTTGAGAGGCACCTCAAATTTTTTAAGGCTTTTTTTCGGAAAAGAGAACGTCCTAAGAGTTTTATGATGGAGGGATATATGGTATACCAGACTATGGTGTACGTTACTAAATATCTTCCTAAGCTTGCAGCAAAGATTTGTATAGATCGCATTTGGGATCTCGACACCATTAAAAAATTTGAAGGGGAGTACTTGGTGGGAAAAGGTAGAATGAGGAAAGTGAGAGGTAATAAATTATAAGATGTTATTGTAGTTAATTAATTCTTAATCTTCAAAATTAATCAGTTGTAAGTAGTCTATTTATTTTTTATACAGCTGCTCAAGAGTGGGATGCAATACATTTGTATATTGGAAACAATCAAGATTGGATGACAAAATGGATTGAACAATGTCATCATTTAGGTCACACATTAACATGGGAAGTTGTGTCTTCATTGGTTAATGAAGCTCATCGTAACAGAGATCCAAATGTTACACGAAGGTAAATAGATTTAGCACATGGTTTAAGAGATTTCTAGGTACGTATAAATTTGTTAATCACTTGTACGTTTATGAACTCTCGATGCTTTAATTTATACATGTTTTACAAATTTTTACAGGGAAAACACCACAAGGCTATGTTTTGCAATGGTCATAAATTTCACATCAAAAATTTAGATGACATAAGGAAAACTTGTGATTCTGGGATAAGTGCAGTCTTTTAGGTGACTAATATTTCATCTAGAAATGACTTACATCCTCGAGAGTCTGAAAATCGATACTATGACATTTTGGATGATATAGTTGAGTGTGACTTTAATTCCTTCAGTTTAGTTTTCTTCATCGTCAGATGGTATATGCTACAATTTAATCAAAATGATCCTGACAGAACTGTTATTGAACATGAGAATAGATTTTCAATGATTAATACAAGGTGGTTTGAGACAGTTGGGGATGAACCCTATGTTCTTCCAAGCCAATGTGAGTAAGTATTTTACTCAGAGGTTCCACATAAATCAGGTTGGTCATTTGTTGTTAGACATGATCCAAGAGGAAGGCCGATGAGTTATAATGCAATGGAAGAAGAAGATTGCGAACAAATAGAAGATGATGTAGATGATGATCACAAACAATAGTTAGTCGATGATGTTCCTGACGCAAATTTTCTTGAAGAAGAAGATGATGAGGATGATGATGCTATTGATGATGCTACTAATGATGATGATGATGATGATGATGATGATGATGCTAATGCCGATGATGATGACGATGATGATGAAGATGAAGATGATGACAATGATGGTGGTGGTGATGATGTCAATGTCAATGATGATCATGGTGATTAGTTGGATGAATAAGAAGATGAATGACATGAATGAAATGTACAATTACGTGATCACTACTTAATCTATTTAATATTGATTTTTTGATAGAAATGTCCAGTTATGCAATCAATGCTTAATCTAATTAATTCATGATGTACTTACTATGGGATGCTTATGGTTTTTAATATACTTACTATGTGGTTTTGAGTATATGTATCATGAATTTTTTAGCTAACATTAGATAATTGAATTACATATGTAGGTACCTAGACTTCTTTCACAAGCAGCCCACACAGTCTCATGGATCGACATGTATAAGTCAATACACCCTATAGAGATTAATGTATTTCACAATTTTCAAAATATCTCCATTACTTGCTATCTCTCTCATTTGATGGAGTGTAGGTAGTAACAAATAGGTATTTTTCAGATGTGTCTTCCTTGAGCAAAGAAAGTGAGTCATTTAGTATGTCTGAATTATGAAGATCAACTAGAGGTCAAAAGACTAGAAGGAAATTCAATAAATGCATGAAATTTTTCCTTGCTCAAGGGGGGTCATGTTCTTATGATGATGAGAGAAAAGGTGACATCGAGGTTCCCTCTAGGTACCAAAATCTATAGTTCAAACAATGGGTCCCCAGGGAACTTCCTCCAATAAACACTAATTTTAGTGTTAAAGGAAAGATATATCGTATTGCACCATCATCAATACATGGTTTGGGCCTATTTTCCATGGATGGCATAAAGGTATCTTACAACAAAGTTGTTGAATTGATGGAGTATGTTGGACCTTGTTACGATTACAAAATTTGGATGCGAATTGTTCAATATAAAAAAAGTATGTGTAGGTATGCACTCTCGGAAAATTATATTCAACAAATAGACAATGAGAAAAGTAAAATAGTGGCTATATACATTGATGGAAGGCAAAAAGCATCAGGGAATATTGTAGGTTTTATAAATAGCACATGACCTCTGTTAACTATCAAGAAACCCAATAGCATATTTGAGGTGCACGAGGGAAATCATGTATTTGTATGTGCGATAAAATCAATAAGTGCATGGGAAGAGCTCCTTATTGATTACAATTTGAATCACATAGATAAAAATGATGTCACTATCATTAAGGTGTAGGTACATACTATGTACCATTAAATAATTGAATTTTTTTTCCAACCACATTTAGAGAGTCTCCTCACCATCCACCTCATCTCTATCATCATCTTCTAATGAAATTTATTAATGTAGTCCTTTCTAATTATTGGTTAACTTTAAATAATAACACAGGACCACAATATGAAGCAACCACGTAGTGGGGACAATGATGATCATGCATGCACTTCTTCCTAGCAGGTAAACCTCTTTGTTATTTTACTACAAATTAGATAGAAGCAAAATGTTAAAAAAAGTTTTTTATTATATTCTTTTCATCACTATTTAAGATTAATTCTAATAGTGTTAGTAATATTGTTGTCACAGATAGGTGGTCAGTAGAGAAAAGGAAAGGAACTTGCAGTCCCTGAAGAGGAGTCCTTTGACGAGGACCTAGTTGTTGATTTTGGTGCTTGTGATGAGCTAGCCTCTGCAATTAAAAAATGCCTCCACAAAATTGGAAAAAGATTGGCTGAATTGGCATCTATATTCCCTCTAACTCTTGAGTTACAAAAGAGGGCAACTAAATTGATGCACCTATCTCAAAATTACAGAGTAAGTATTAATGTAATTTTTAATTATAACAAAAGTTCAATAATAGTTTTTATGTTATAGTAGTCTTTTATGTCATTAAAAAATTAGTGGATGTGTTTTGTTTACAACTTTTTTGCGTAATTTTGATCCTCATGGCCATGATGAGGGTACTACAGCTGGTTCAGGTAGATCGCATGTTGGACTATATTTTTTTTTTACTCTCTAACAATATTGTCCATGCTAATCACTAGTTTTATTATACTCTAACAATCTTATTCTTCAGCACATGTCAATGATCATTTACTATCGTCACCTCATACGATGGTAGGCTCAAATGTACTATGTCCTGCAATGTCGGCAACACGTAGCATGGCCACAAACACCATGACACCACCTACTCATACAAAGATTTTATTTTCTCTATCATTCTATATATGTTTATTTCCCTTGAAGTGTTCTTTCTTAGGGCCATTTCGTAATTGATTCAATTTATGCAATAGGGGATGCAACACTTGATGGTGATTTTCCTATATGTACTAGTATTGCTAGTATGGGAATGGTGAAGGATTGCATATTGTTTGTGAGAGAAGAAGGAGTTCCCTTGAAAATAGAAAAACTTTCAAGTACTTTAAATATTGGACCTTTCTTTTACTATACAATCATATGTTAATTACACCTTGCATTCAATATGAGAAGCTTACATCTATTGTATTCTTATTTTATACTATTATATCCTTCTACTTATGATCCCATGATTATTTTGTAGGGAATGATGTTTTTTATAGTAAACTTAATGATGAGTATTTGTGAATATTCGGGCCCACCATCTGTATAGGGTGGAACATCATATCTAAACTAAAACCCCAATCCTCTATTTTGATTTCATATCATTGCTAGGATAGTTATCATTACATCCATTTTTGAATCTAAGACTATTTTCTTTCTTAAAAGGTAGAAAAATGAAAATCAAAAGTTAAAGGATGATCTCGTAGAGAGTATGACAAACTTTTTTGGACCTCATGCATTTGAGAAGGGTAAGCTCCTTCAAAGAGCTAGGCTATGTTTGAGGTATATTAGGGACCAAGACAGGTGTATATTAACCAAAAACCCACATTACCAGTGCACCCCTTGCATTCCTAATTTAGAGTGGAAATCTCTTACTCTAGATGCGAATGAGAAAATTGAAGTAAAAAAAGGAAATACACCACTAGAGAACAGAAGAAGGTATGTGATACTATTAAGAATGTAATTGTGTACTAAATACTCTTCATATTTATATGAACTAACATATTTCAATCTCTTCATAGATTGCATGACACATCAAAGGCAACAAAGGCAAGATTGCAAAAGCATGGGCAACACAAGCTAGGCTCTGGTAGTTATTCGAAACTTACCAGGCATGAGTTGTAAGTGTTAATATTGTCAGAATTGAATGAGGAAAAATACAATCTGTAGATGGCTTTTAACACTAAAAATAATTCTTTGATCTTTAAATATTTATTTATAATTTAAAATCTTTTTTTGTTTTTATGAAACAATAAAATAAAATTTGATGATACCAAGCAAAAATGCAGGTCATGGAGTTCAATGTAAGTATCATAGAAGAGGACAAGAGAATTGGCTTCCAACAAGGCTATAAAGCCGTGGCAAAAAGAATAAGAAGTGCACAAGGTTCTACTGATGGATCCATTGCAGTAAGATAAATAGATAATATTTCAAATTTAATTATTTACCAATTAGTTTATTTGATATTAAGTTCCAACATAAAGTGATTAAATTTGTTTTAAGTAAGAAAAAAATGATAACATGAATGCGTATGAAATTAAAATACAGCTTGCCGATTCTTGTCATACACAACCTATGCATGTTGATGACAATGAGGATGTGCATCATAGTAATACAAGTAAACATCTTAAATTGATTGGTGTAGTAATACAAATTTAATTGCAATTGGTGTTTGGATTAATGTAACAATTTTTATTGTAGTTGTAGAGAGTGTAGAGGCTATTGTTAATGATCATGTTGAGGTTGAGGCTGAGGCCAGACAAACTGACCTTGATGTTGATGATGTGACTAGATCAGGTAAAGAGATATATGATTATGGCCTGTAAAGTACTGAAATAATTTAAAATGCTTTTAATTATAATAAAATGTTTTTAATTTAACCCTTTTATATGTTATTGCAGATGACCCCCTTTTGCATCAATAGAGAACTAGGCATGCATTGAGATCTAATGAGAGGGTAGATGATCATGATGATATCGATACTCATCTTAATGATTACATCTTAAAAACTAGAAATCGAAAGAAAAGAAAAGAAATGATTGTCATCTATGCACCTTAATTGATAATGGCTAATTTTTATATGCCAATGAATTTAATTATGTGGTAGTGAATGTTCATAAATTTTATAATGTGTTAATGAATGTTATCATGTGATAATTAATGAATGTCACATTTTATTAATGTGTGAATGAATGCTATTGTGTGATAATTAATGAATGTTACATTTTATTAATGGATGAAATAATGAATGAATGTTAGATGTTAACAGGAAATTTAGAGTGATGTTAGGGGGGTGAGGCCAAATGAGCTTCCACCTTCACATGGTTGGCCCTATTTAGTAAAAAATATAAAACTATTCTCGAAACAAAGTGAAGCTCAATAAGTTTGTTGCTTATATAGGGTCTCAAGTATAGCTTTTATCCCACTCTCAACATTGCAAGGCTTCAAGTGGTGTTCTGATATTGGTTTCTCCATCTCCCACTAACATCTTATCTTTCTCCTAAGAAATCTCAATGAGCTCTGATACATGGATGAGCAGAAGATGTCCCTTACAGGCTACACATATATAATATGGTAGATCTAGGGAACTAATATACTACAACATAGAATGAGTCAACTTGAATCTATAGTTTCTTCATTCACAATGAAAATTCAAATTACAAGCCATACTTTAGATTTAATATTCATATTCATCTTCATCATGATCATAGCCATCACGGTCAGCGCTTGGTTCAACTTCATTTGAACCACACTCCATGTTGGGTACCATTATAAGGCATGGAGTGTGGTCATACCCATCTTACCATAATAATGAGTTAGCCTATAAAATTATGAATAAAATACCTCATGTATTATATTTATAATACTGTAGGTGCACTCAAGATTGGACTAGGCACCCAAGTTCCTACCAAAGGAACCCAAGTCAAACCTAGAGGAGAACAAATGTAGAACCGGAACCTAGCCTCAAACAAAGAACCGGATAACTTGGCTTTTTTCTAATTCAAGTTTATTTCTGAATTCTTCTCCAATTCCAACCTGATTATTCCATATTTTGTTTTTCAATTTTCCTTCTTCCTCACTCCAAATTCAAGGATCACCACCCATGACTTATGTTGTTATTTCCTTTTACTAATTGTGCTATTTCAAGTATCACCACCCATGACTTGGTTAACATGATGAATGTTGTCAATGCCTTTATTACCCAGGAATCACCGCCCGCCATTAATGAATATTAATGATCATTGTTTCCTAAGGGTAATCTTTGTTTGTGTATGCTGATCACCCAAGTCTTTGGCTATGATTTGCATGCTATGAGGTTTGTCAGAAATGGGGGTATGACATGCTGGTTGGATTATAACATATTGACACTTACACCATGAAGAAGACAAATCATTAAATAGAAAGAGAGGACCAACTGAACCGTCTTGTGGTCAATCTATATCACATTGAGAAACAATGTCAAGACTTGAGAATCAAAACAATCAAAAGTTTCTTCAAGACTATGAATGATCAACAAAATTCCATCAGAAAATAAAACACTAATCTATATTATCATTAAGCCATAAAATATGTTTTTAAAGTTTAGAAGCATCACAAAAACTTTCAAGAAATATAGTACTATCCAAAAAAAATACCCTCCAAATGATTATGATTATGTTGATGTTGATATCTATAATTTATGTCTAATAATTGTATGCACCCTAAAATGGTCGCCTAGACTTTGGGCCCCATTCTTCAATTTATCGATTTCTTGAATCAATGCTTTGCAATATTTTCAATCAAATCAATTTCCTTGATCAAATCCTAATTCTATAATTTATTTGATTATATTCTATGGGTTAACCATTTTATCCTAAATTTTTATTTAATTAAAAGAACTCCCCTCCCCTTTTATTAAATAAAAATCCCCCACTTACCTCTTATCCTAAGTTGCACAAATAAAGCATTATTCCTATTTTATAAAAAGAAGAAAAGGTCTTTTCATCTCACATGGGGCACAAAAGTCAACACTTCTTTCTCATTGGAGGAGATTTGTGCACAAGGATTGATCCCACTTTCAAACTCCACCCTTGATCAAATCTTTTGCCTCTTAATCTCCATGGTCCATTTATCTTTAAAAGGAGAGCTATTTTCTCATTCAAAGGATCCACTCTTGATGCTAACGTTGTGCTGTAGGTTTTCTTGGTGAGTTTGGAGCTTTGGAGATCTTGTTGCATTTTAGTCTTCATACTTGCATTATAGCTTAGTTTTCATGGCATTCTTAGCTTGGTTCCTTTCATGTTCTAGCTTAATTCACATAGCTTGATTAGTAAAGGCTTGTAATACTCTCATTTTCATGGCATAGTTGCATTTTTGCATTCTCATTCTAGCATATTTTGCATTACATCTTTCATTTGTGATTCTTGAAGATATTGACATTCTTGCCCTTGTCTCTTTGAATCTCCCATTGCATGGTTTACTAGCAAGGTTGCATGCTTAATAGCTCTAGGTAAGAGCCCTCTATACACCCTTGCACTCCATGCCTAGGGAGCTCTAAGTCACTTTCTCAAAGATTCCAATTCATGGATGCTCTTGGAACCAAAGACTTAGAGAAGTGCACATTTTGAGTGCATATTTTTGGCACCCACCATGGGGCAGAATAGTTCTATTTTGCCTTTCTTTTCTTGCATTTCCACAAATTTTTTTCATCTCTTTTATCTTATTGTTTCAGCTATTTTCTGACAGAGTGTCGTATGAAAGTCTTCTAGTATCGTATGATAGTTCTTTACATGCCCGTGTGATACTTTGCCAATCAAAGTATCATACTACCATATAGAGTTCTATCACACTTCTATATTACACTTTGTCACCTGGAAGTAGTGCAAAGTATCATCAAGAAATAAAATATCACACTCTTATACTGCAAAGTATCATGTGAAACTTTTTTTGAAAGAACTGTCCCCTAGGCCTGGCAGTGGCTGATTTTGGTGCTTTCTTTACAAGATTTGGGTTTGTTTGCCTGCTGGTTTTGACTTGCTGTGTTAGGATAGAGATTCATTTACAGATTATTCCTAGTTTTATTGTACTAACTCTTGTGGGCCTAATGCATTGTTCTTGTAGGTGTTCCCTAATTGTTTGCATTATTTTCTAAAATAATGCATGTCAAAGCTTCAAATGTACAAGGGCTACTAATACTTTTTTGCAGGGCTGCCCAAAGCATAAAAACAATCAAGTGCTTGTTCATTTCCTTCATTTTAAGTGCGGCATTATATTAGTTCATTTTTTTCTAGGCACTTAATATCTTGTCATTAGAGTCTTTTGGTGGTTGGAAATTATTCTCTTCACCCTTGTGGTGAACCAGAAATCCTAACCCATCTCTAGATTTCAAAAGCAAGAGGGCTAATTGAACATTGCTTGGTGTGTTTGGGAAAGGCTTTTGAGATAGGAGAGTATGCTCTTCACCCTTGAGGTGAACCAAAAATCTTGACCCTCAAAGGTTAATCCACTTCTTGTTTAGTTAGAACCCTTTAGCAGGCCTGCTCTTGAGAAATCAAGAGGAACGACCCAAGTGGGGACAAGCTAATACCCAGCTATTCCAACGCACTATAAACTCAAGGCTATTAAGGACACAAAACTTTGGTAGACGTAGTACTTATCTTCACTTGGTGTAAGTACTTGTGGGATTGTGACCATGAGGAGAATGCTAAGAAAGAATTCTTAAGGTACTCTTGTGGCTGCGAGTTCTGTTACTTGCCACAAGGTAAGGAGTTCCTTCAGGGAGCAAGAGGGTTATTGTGAATGGAAGCCCTTATTAAAAACCTTAGATAGAAGCTACCCTATTTTTCTACTCAACATCTTGGTGCAAGGATCAATCCTAGTGGACTACCCAAATCACCCCAAGATTTTACTCACCATCTATGTTCCTTTGGTTGTGTCATTGGCAGTTCCACAAAAAAGCCAATATCTATTGTGGGCAACCACTTTGTGTGAGGCAATGGGACATCAAGTGTGGGCCAAGTTGTTGAGTATTGAGCCTTTGTCTTTCTAGGCTAGCAAGTGCTTGAATTGTCTTTGTTGTGATCTACCCATGTAAACATTCTTGAACATTAAACATCACGGAAGTGCTCATAGGATTTTTCTATTTTGATATCCCAAGTGCATGTCTTGACAAGGTTTCTTTTGCCCTTTCCTAAGTGTTTTATGACATATTTGATCCCTTACTATTTGTAAACCTTTCTATTTTCTACCATTACTACGTTTGAAACCAAGAAATTGAACTTATCAACCTACAACTTTGACCAAATTACCTTCAAAACTAGATTTTTCACATTCACTGGTCAAGATTCATGCGATACTAAACAATCATCACACACCTGCCTGAGTATTATTGTGTGATACTTCATTGCTTCTTTTGTATCACCTGCATATTATACACTCTATCGTATCAACTACCTAGATTCTATCTTACTGCTTCTTGTGAAATATCATCTGGTCAAGTTATCTCATCCTGCTATCCTGTGAACTATCACATAGAGTCATCTTGTTGTCTTACTGTTGTCTGCAATCTGAAGCTGATTTGTGTCATTTCCAGTCTTCCTTGGTCGATCCAGATTTTAGTAGGTTACTTATCCCACTATTAGAATCCCATTTGCACCTTGGGTTCATGTGTTTTGACCTCTTGAATTAGCAATCTTTGATTTCACAAGTGACCTTGAATCGGTAAGTTAGAAATCATCCTTGTTGAGAAGATCAACCTCTGGATCCTTTGATAACTCACTTGGAGAGTCTTAGTAATCTTTTATCCAATTGACTTCCACATAAAATCAAATTCAATCTAATATTACTTGGTTAAATCATCTTCATGATCCATATGTGTTAGGATACTTATCCATTCATTGGGAACCTCTGTGGCAGTGTTGGTTTATACCTCTTGCAAAAAAAAAATCTATCTTATCACCTCTCTTTTGGACAATTGAATGCTTTTACCATCTTAGTTTGGTACCAATGTTTCTTAGGGTCATCTTTTCACCTAGTGCCCTTTCTTTCATGTTGGTTACAACAAGATATCAAGTAAATCAAGGAAAATGACCTCAAGTAGTCTTTGACCAATTACCCTTAGTCCAAAATCATGAAAAACATAAGGGAAAAGAGCCCATCTTTGATCAATCCCATAGGAATACCTCAGAAGGTTAGTTTGATCCCAAGAGAAATCTTAGTGAGTTGAGCATGTACTTAGCATCTTCCCGCTCAGGTATGGACATGAGTTACACAATGACTCGATGGGAGAGGGAAGCAATGGATAAAAATCTTGATGACATATTTGAGAGACATAGAGACAACATTCTATTTGGTGATTCCTCTCATAAAAATCAACCAAACTTTCCCCCTATCAATACCAGATATTTGGATGCACATCAAAGAGTTGAAAGGTATAAGAGATGAGCTCACCAAGAAGAATGGGCACAATACAAAGACCCATACAATTAACCTTGTGATGCTCATGTGAATGCAACATATACCAATGACTTGTTCAAACATTCGAGACCAAGTTCACCACTCCAAACAACTTCAAGGTATACAAGTGAAAGGCTCAAAAGAATTGAGCATGAAAAGAAAGCCTTTCTAGATGAACAAGCTGGAAAGGAAGAGAGGTTTAGACTCCTAGAGGCGGAGAGACAAGCCTTGTTAGAATTGGAAAGGAAAGCCTCTCAAGAAGAACAAGATAGACTTTTGGCCCAATAACTTAATGCCCAATTCAACAACAGGGGTGTCAATAGTGGAAACAACTCCCCACCATCTACTCCTTCTGGGACCCCACAAAGTAGAAGGTGTTCAAGAACCCCTTCAAGATCTCCTAGTCCTAGAGGAAGAAGGGCTGCATAAAATGCTCATTATAAGAGAAAAACACTTCCTAGGAGCTCAAGACAACCCTCACAATGTGCTCATCATAGTTCCCAACATGGAGGTAGTAGCTCAAGTTTTAATCTCAATGCTCAAGACTTCATGAAGATGCAAAAAGAACCACTCTTCCAACAGTATGTGGAGAGATATCTAGAGAAAAACAAAGACAAGTTCCTAGAGAGCTTAATCAACAAGGGTGCTAGAGTCCCTTATAACTTTGATGTGGACAGAAAGATTAAGAAGAAAAATCCATCTCAAGAAGAAGAGATCAGACAAATGAAGAGTATGATAGAAAAGCTATTGGAACCTAAGAGTTCATTCTCACTTGACTCAATTTTTTCTAATTCTTTTGACAAGATGTGAGCATGAAATATTTTCCTAGGAAGGTGGAAATTCCCCAATATGACAAGTATGATGGTAATGGGGATCCACATGACCATGTGTGTCAATTCTATGTTACAAGCTTTGAGTTTCATCAAGATGACTCCTATCTCATGAGGTTGTTCCTAAGGATTCTCAAAGGTCAAGCAATGGAATGGTTCACCAATATAACTCCCCCCATCAAGACCTTCAAAGAGCTTGTTCATAGATTCATCCAACACTTCACCTACAATCTTTCGAGATCTATCACCATGTTGGACTTATGCAACTTAAAGAAAAATCAAGGGGACCATTCTTGCTACTCTAGGACCATTCTTGAAAATGAAAAGATTGAAATCCTTGTTAGCAATCTCATTCCCAAAATGTAGTATGAAGTTAGGAAAATGCTTTTAAATTCCTTTGATATAATGGTGGAAACCACATGTAGGATTGAGGATGTCTTGAGAGAGCAAGGAATTTTGACTAGACATGGAAATAATAACAACAATGGTCAAAATAAAAACAATGCTAACAAGGATAAAGGGAAGAATGCACATTGGAATAGGAACAAACAAGTGGTCAATGATGGAGTTGTAGACTCCTCTCAACCTAAAGATCAAGTTGTTCTTCACTTGTCTAGTGCTATTCAAGCCATGAAACTCAATGCACCTCATCAACAAGACAACAAGCCAAGGTACCAAGATAAGCCTAAGAAAGAGAGGTGTCAATTTTAAAAAATTGGTGATTCATATGAGGATGTCTTCAAAACACTTATTTCCAACAATATTGTGCATCCTCAAGATCCCATAAAGCATTACATACCTGATGTTTGGTGGGATGAAAAATCCTTTTGTAAGTTTCATAATGGCATTGGACACACTATTGAAAATTGTTGGAAACTAAAGCATATCATCCAAGATCTCATTGAGAATGGAAAAATTAAGGTGGATGGTTTGAACACCAATCCTGATCATAAGGCTTTCAAAGAACCCTGCCCAAGTATGAGAAGGGGGAAACCTCTAAACAAAAGAATGGCAAGCCCGAGATCAACTACACTTACACAGCTACGTAGAATGTTGTCAACATGCTTGAAGTTGTGGAGGAAAATTTCAACATGATGAGGAACAAGGATGCCTATGGTTATGATCTCAATGTGGACTCTCTTCCTATCTGTGATGAAGAACCTATTGCCCAAAAATTTCCCTCTCATTCATTTTTGGCCACAACCCTGTTTTCCAAGTGAAATGCTCAAGTGTCGAAACTCTCTATGTTTCCTGCCTTTTAATGTCAAGAGTCCAGTGTGTTTTCTTCTCAAGTGTGGAAAGCCCAATGTGTTTTCGACCTCCTCTCTGCATGCTTAGGATGTTTCTACCTTTTGTCTGAAATTTTAGTGTGTTTTTTATCTTTGCTCTGAAAGTTCAGTGTGCTTTCGACCTTCGTTTGAAAACCCTCTATGTTTTCAACACCCCTTCTGTGTTTTCAACCCTAAGTGGGAAACTCTGATAGGCGGGTCCTAGTTCAGTGTAGTAAAGATCCGACGACTGTCACATGATCACATGGGATCTTCTAATCCCATGAGATCATATGACAACCATTGATGCGGTATCGATGGTCAGTTTTCATTGGTCAACTCCAACACCTAGCGGTCATCGGTTAGCACCATGCAGTTGGTCACATGATCGCATGGGCCTTCCTGGCCGTATGTGATCATGCAACAAGTGGTAAGCAGTCATGCAGGATCAGTAGAATTTAGTGGCGGTTAGTGGTTAGCATTTCTTAGTTTATCACATGATTGCATGGGCTCTCCCGAGCCCATGTGACCATGCGATAAACCGTTAGCGGTTAGCATGTTTTTAGGTGGTGTTGTTGTGAGTCCGTGCTGGGGTGCCAAGGTGTTTTCTGATGTGGCAATTGAACCAAATGGGGGAGTGACATGTGGCGGTACCGGGCTCAGGGTTGGCAAGCTTTGCATGGTTGTGTAGTTGGAGGTGGGCCCGGTTCTATGTTTGATTGGGTAATCTCACAATAAAAAGAAGAATATTCCTTCTATTTGGTGATTATGAGACTTCCCTTAATCGGGTAATCTCCTAACAGAAAGAATATGTTGAAAAGGTAATGTGACTCAGCGACTGCTGTCGGATGAAGCAAAGATCAATGGTTTTCACGTGGTCGCTAAGGGGTGCCCGAGGTTAAGGAAGAAACAAGTGATTCAGCGACTAGAGGAGAAAGGTGACCCGGGGTGAAACCGAGGTTAAGTTTGCAGTGCGATCGTAAGCCCGAGCTTTTGTGGAAAAGCGGAGGTGGATTTTCTAAGGGTTGTCGCATGATCGCATGAGGCCTTTCGGGCTCATGTGATCATGTGACCGCTAACTTTTTAAGGCTGTGTCATCGGTTCTTGTTGGGCCATGTGGTAGGTTTGACAGGTGTTATGTTTTGCGGGCCCCAGGTGTCTTGCGCGGGCAGAGGCAGATTTCAAAAGACTTGTCGCATGATCGCATGAAAGCCTTTCGGCCTCATGTGATCATGTGACCATTGCTATGGCAAGCGGCTGGTTTCAAAGAGCTTGTCACATGATCACATGGGCCTTCCTAGCTGCATGCAATCATGCGACTAGTGACCTTTTCAAGGTAGTGCGGCCTATTTTTGGCAGACTTTTCTTCTAAGGGAGATGTTTGCAAAGTGCGGGTAGCTGAGAATTGATATTTCCAAAGGCAATTATAGCTTGGAATGTTTGCAGAGATCTTTTAGGCGGCCATTTTTGGGTCCTTTTGAAGATCTGATCATATTTTTGAGCATTCATGACAGAGTGGGCTTGCAGGGGGGTAGATGGATGAGGTTTTTTATCGGCAGGCATGATCAATTCAGGGATGGACACACAGAAGAAGATATCTGATTAGTTGAGATATTTGCACAATTTCATTTATGACCAAAAGTGACTGTTTTAGGGCCATATTATTTTATGCATACCTATGTAGCCCTAAAAGTTTGGTTCCTACCTACATGCAGGGATGTATATATTGTTTTTTTTTGGAGCTTTTGAGCTTAGAATTGGCCAATTGTAAAAAAGGAAAGTTTATTTCCCCAGAGGTTATTGAAGGCATTCTTTTTGCCCCTTAACTTTTTGCAATTGTAAAATTCCCATTGATTATTCAAATATTGCAAGTATTCTGTGATATTCTTGTTGTCCTCATGCTTTCTTGTTTGGATTGTCTCTTATTGGATCAAAGTGTATGCAAGATTTCAATGATATCTTAGGTTTTCTTGATTCCTCTTGCTTTCTACAATTGTGTGTGTTTCCTGTGTCTGATCTGATTTAGGTGTTTTATGGGTATACTATAGCCCCTAGCAGCCTTGTCTCATTCCTACACCTAATTGTAGAAATGGATGTTTGCTTCCAGGTCATAGGTTGAGTCCCTTGTTCAGACCCTCCTATGAAATAATTATGCAAGCCTATCTAGTGAGTTGTAACTTATTGGACTTGATTCCTTCATTGGTTTCATCCCTCTATACTGAGATCCAAACCCAAGTTCAGTGCATCACCTGGTAGGATATATTTGTTTTCTATTATTTCCCTTTCCATGCACTCCTTCTATCCCTTTCCCTCAAAGAATTTACATTTCCTGTCTAAAAGCAAATCTGGGTGACTATCCAAGAGGAACCAACCTAGAATCTGGAGGTCTCATCTTGGTTAGCAGAAGGTCCCACAACCATGAGATGAGTCCCATGTTATACTAGATTATCAAGACTATGAGAGCTTGAGATCAGAATTGCAAATTTAGTGTATAACAGAACCTATTGTGGTGCTAAGGGGTCCTCACTCTAGGATGTCATCCCAAGCTCTCAATGCTGTCATAAGAAGTCAAGGCCCTATTCTCATTAGAGGGCCTAGTTCAAGTTAGCCCAGTAAAGCAAAGCAAGTGGTATCTAAGAATGCCACCTTAAAGCCAATAGTTAGCCTTAAGTCAAGCTATAACCTTGTTGATCAATTGCAAAGAACCCCAGCTCAGATTTCAATCTTGGAGCTCTTAGAGTTGTCCTTGATACATAAGAAAGTCCTCGAGGACACTTTGTGAGTAGAAAATGTTCCCAATAACTTAGATGTTGATCAATTCCAAAGCATGGTTAATCATATTGCCAGACCTCATTACCTTACCTTTTCAAAAGATGATGATAAAGCTTTGAGCCACCCACACAATCTCACCCTTCATATTGAAGTCATGATCCATAAAACCCATGTTAGGCATGCATTGATAGATGGGGGTGTTGGGCTCAATATCTATTCCATGAGTCTTTTAAAGACACTAGGTTATTCTGAACAAGTGATAGATACCAAAAAGATCACCATAAAAGCCTATGATGAGGTAGAAAGAAGTTCCAAGGGGTTGGTTGTTCTTCCTATTAGGATTGGACCTATTGAGAAACACATTTTGTTTCAAATTGTTGATGCTAGACCTCTCGCATATAACATCTTACTTGGTAGACCATGGATTCATGATATGCAAGCAGTACCATCTACTTATCATCAGTGTGTTAAGCTCCCCTACAATGGAGTAGAGATTTTTATACCAGGGGATAACACTTTATCTATTAACTCAATCTCAGCAAATGGTCATGTTCCCCTCAATAGGGAAGCATAGGATTTCAATGCAACACTACCAGAGTGCAAAGATAATTTTAAGTCAATAGACCTTGGTATGGGGGGGTATCAACTCAACTCCTTTCTAAAGCTACCAATTTCACCTAGGTCTTATGGAAAGCCTTCATAAGAAATGAGACCTTCCTCTTGAGCCATGACTTTATTTGGCACATTTGTAGAGTCCTCAGTTCCTATCCAAGATGAGAAAGAAGAGGTGGCTGTTAAAGACTTGATTTATAGAGAAGATAAATACATGCACAATGAGAACTTCTCTCCCTCTCCTAAGCTTTATGGAAGAGGGTATACTTTTTTCAAAAATATGGGCTATCCAGGACATTGCCCTCTTAGTCAAACATTGGATGCTAGAGCTGAACCTCTTGATCATGCTCTTTCTTGACACAACTCTAAGAAGATAGTTGGCCTAAGATTTGAGAATCATAACAAGAAAACTAATGCTATCCTTGATAAGTTAGATAGTGAAGATGAACCAAAATACATGCCAAATAAGACAAATCAACAAGATATGTGTGAAGATTGGGTCCCTTCCACTAATCTCCTTTGGGGAGATTCAGATAATCCAGTTGCTCATGTGACAATTTCAAGCCTAGAATAGGATGAATCAAGTGTATAATATCCTCTCAAAGAAGATCAATACAAGAATAGTGTTCGAAAAGGTATTACCCTTGCTGAGATTAGAGCCTCCAAATCAAGACATTCTAAACATGCATGGTGTGAACATCCTAGTCAGGATTCAGATATAGATTCACAAGAGTATGAATGAGAGTCTCTATTTGATTCTTCCATAGTTGACATGGATGTTGATGTCATCCATACTTATAGTTCTCATCTTGAGGTAGTTGATGAGTCACCTGTAGGATTGGAGGACTGGAACCCACATGTTTCCTTAGTGGATGATTCTTCACATGGTAGGATGAATCTTGATTTGGGTAGCTTAGAAGAATACTTGACAGAGTCTGACTCTTCAGTCACCAGAGATGATATCATCCACATTCACAACCTTGAGCCTGCCTTTAACTTGCCTCTTTCTCACCCTAATTTCATTGATTGGTCCCAATGTTATCAAGAACTTGAGCTCCTGACATTCTAGAGTGACTATGAGATAACTTGTTACCTAAATGCAATTAAACCCATAGTCTCTTCTGCTAGAGAACCAGATACTAGCATGATAGATCTAGACATCAAGTACCTTAGTCGTAAAATAAAAATAAAAGAAAATAAAAAGAATAGGAGTCCTGATGGAAAAAACCACTGTGTGGCAGTGTCAGAACCAAAAATAGTAAAAAGAAATGATGTATCCAAGGGTGAAAACCTCTTTGAGGCACCTAAGGATGAGGTACTTGATCATCTCCTGAGTTACTTTCAAGAAAGATCATCAGTGCTTGTTGAGCCAACACAGCTAGTCAAGTTTGCTAAAAAAAAGGGTCCACAAATAATACACTTGGCTCAGCCCTTGTAAACACGAGAAAGGGAAGCATACACCAACTTCTTATAGAGAAAGAAGATTAATTTTGCATGGAGTTATTTAGATATGCTAGGGTTGGACACTAATCTTATTATGCATCATGTGTCCATAGCTCTAGGTGTGAAACTAGTCAAACAAAGATTGAGAAAAATGCATCCTCACATAGCTCGTCTAGTAAAAGAAGAATTAGAAAAACTCCTTAGCCTAGGATTCATAAGAGCTATTGACTATGCTGAATGGATATCAAATATTGTACTAGTTTCCAAACATGACAAATCAGTTCGAATCTTCATAGACTTTAGAGATCTCAATAGAGCATGCCCAAAGGATAATTTTCCACTCCCAAATATAGAGATGATAGTCGACATGACTGCGGGTTATGAGATATATTACTTGATGGATGGTTTTTTTGGATATAATCAGATTAAGATAGCTCTCAAAGATCAAGAAAAGACTACATTTACTTGTGCATGGGATACCTACTATTGGAACATTATGCCTTTTAGATTTAAAAATTCAAGATCCACCTATCAACGAGCTATGACAACTATTTTTCATGACATGATGCATAAAAACATGGAAGATTATGTGGATGACACCTTGGCCAAATCTAAGAAAAGAGACACACACTTAGGTGATTTAGAAGTCATTCTAGATCGCATGGAACAATTTCAATTAAGGTAAAATCCTAAGAAGTGTGCATTTGGTGTCACCTCTAGAAAACTTCTAGGATTCATTATTTTAGCAAAAGGAATAGTGGTAGACCCTAAAAAAGTCCAAGAAATCATGGATATGCCACCTCCTAAAAACATTAGTCAAATGAGGAGTCTTCAAGGATGTCTTCAATCCATAAGGAGGTTCATTTCATAGCTGGTAGATAGGGCTCAACATCTCAATAAGAACTTACATAAGGGAGTTAAATGTATCTGGAATGAGAATTGTCAAAGGAGCATGGACCAAATCAAAAAATACTTGGCAAATCCTCCTATTTTAATGCCTCCTATTCCAGGGAAGCCACTTATTCTGTATGGTTTAGCAATAGAATCTTCCTTGGGGGCATTACTAGCTCAACTTGATGAACATGGGAAAGAAAGAGCCATATATTATATTAGTCTTATCCTTGTTTCATATGAGGTTAATTACACTAGTATTGAGAAATCTTTCCTTGTAGTGGTGTTTTCTTCTCAAAAGTTGCGACATTACATGCTTACACACACAATACACCTCATAGAAAAGGTTGATCCACTCAAGTATTTACTCGGTAAGGCTGCTCTCATAGGTAGACTTGCTAAGTGGATGATGATCCTATCAAAGTTTGACATAGAGTACGTTGAGCGTAAAGCTATAAAAGGAAAATCCATAACAAATCAATTGGCTGATTTCCCAATTCAAGATAGTGCACCTATTCAAGTTGACTTTCTAGATGAACACCTCATGTACATGATTGAGAGAACATGGAAGATGTTCTGTGATGGATCTTTTATGCAAAATGGTTCAGGAGCTAGTGTATTGTTTGTTTCTCCTCATGGGAATATGATTCCTAAGTCTTACAAGTTATTGTTCCTTGTACAAAATACATTGCTAAGTATGAAGCTTTGACAAATGGACTTAAGATGACCCTAAAATGGAGAATCATAGAGTTACACATCTATGGGGATTCACAACTAATAATCAACCAAGTTAATGAAGAATATCAAACATAAGATGAGAAACTGGTGCCTTACAAGAAAATATTTAATTCCCTAAAATGATATTTCACATTTGTCACATTTCAACAAATCTCTAGAGTAGAAAACAAAGAAGCTAATGGTATGGCCACACTTGCTTCACTCCCTTAGTTAGAGTAGCATGAATCTAGATTTGAATTCCTGGTGGAAGAGCTGCATTACCCTATCTATGACTCCCAAGAAAGCCATGTTATATGTACCCTTGTTGGTTGTGAGTCATCCCGTTATGGTGCCATTTACTGATATCTTCACGATGGCATTATACCAAAACCTTTAAAAAATCTAAATGTAGAAACCTTACTCTAAATGCCTCTCACCATACCCTTATCTCTAGTGATTTGTATAGGAGGGGTCTAGATGGAACACTTCTTAGATGCTTAGAAAAAGAAAAATCTGATCAAGCGTTAGTTAAAATTCACAAGGGCATATGGGGGGACATTCCAATGGCCTTGCCATGGCTTGGAGGTTTCTTAGGGTGGGGTACTATTGGCCTATGATGCAAATGGATGCATTAGCTTTTGCAAAGTCATACGAAAAGTGTCAAAAACATGGTAACCTGATACATGCTCCAGGCAGGAAGCTCATTCCTTCTATATCTCATTGGCCATTTCAACACTCAGCCTTTGATCTTGTTGGGAAGATTCATCCCAACTCATTAGGTGGACACAAGTTTATTATCACTGCTACTGATTACTTCACAAAATGGGTAGAAGTTGTCCCACTTTCTGTTGCCTCAGGCAAGACAGTCTCTCTATTTATTCTGAACCATATCATCTCTCGATATGGAGTGCCTTTTGAGATTATCATTGACAATGGAGGCTAGTTCAAAAATAAGGACCTTAAGAAACTCTACAAAAAATTCATGATTAAACAACATTGGTCCTCCATTTACTTCCCGCAAGGAAATGATCAAGCAAAGGTATCAAACAAAACCATTCTTAAAATCCTACATAGAACAATTCATAAGAATGGTAGAGATTGGCATTTATAGATAAATCTGACTTTGTGGGCTTATAGAATGATTATTCATACTTCTACTAGGGCTACTCCTTTTTTCCTTACTTATGGTGATGAAGCAATGTTACCTTTAGAGGTTGAGATTCCTTCACTTAGAGTTTCCCTCAAAGGTCTAGTTACAGATGAAGACTACCACGCCATGAGACTCCAAGAGTTAGAACTTCTAGATGAGAAATGTCAAGCATCATTTCACCATATGAGGGTTTATGAAAAGTGCATGTCCAAAGCCTTCAACAAAAAGGTTCACCCTAGAGAATTCCAAGTAGGAGATCTTGTCTTACATGAAAATCCTAAGAATCAACAACATAGAGATCAAAAGGGTAAATTTGAACCTAATTGGCTTGGACCTTACATCATTACTATAGCTTTTGGGATGGGTGTTTATTTATTATCTACTGAAGAGGGAGAGCATCTCCCTGATCCTATCAATGTCTTGCACCTGAAGTATTCTATTTATGATGCATATTCTGTCTTGGGGCATCCTTTGTACATATTTATTGATCCTAAAAAAATAAAAAAAAATTAAAAAAATTGCAAAATAATTCAAAAAATAAAATAAAATAGAAGAAGTGCCCTGGTGAAAACATGGAAACAAGTGCCTCGATAGAAAAAATACAAAAAAATTCTGAAAAAAAAAATCTGCTTGTTAGGCCAATTTTCTGTCAATAGCAAAATCTTATGAAATTGGTCTCTCCCTTGCATGTATTTGTCAAATGTCCTACCTTGTGCTCTTTATTGTTATCACCTTTCTCTGGTCCAAACTACATCCTCTTATTCGCCAAACCCAAAAAATTATTCAAATTTCAAAGCCTGCTGCAAATATTATCAAAATTTGCCACAGTGTCGAAAACCCACAATGTTTCTGAAAAGTCCATGATCTTTTTGGTCTGTGTGTTTTCAGCCTTCATTATTTTCGACTCTATGCTTCCTAATTTTGTGCACTTATCCTTTGGCATCAAAAACTCTGTGTGTTTTTCGGTCTTCCTTTGGCATCAAAAATCTTATGTGTTTTCGACCTCGCAGTTTCTTGTTTGTTGGTTGTTCCCTAACTACGCAAGTGCGATGGGTGGTGGGCCTAGGTTTTCAAAGGCTATTCTCTGATTGGTTGTTGCATGGCTACATGTTAAACTTCTCTGACATGCGATCATGTGACCACTTGCCACCTGTCTGTGTGGGTCCGGTTCTTCCTGTTGTTCATCTTGGCTAGCGGTTATGTCTTCATTTCGTGACTTGGTGACTTATGGTTATCTCTAGTTCACTGGTTTCTGTTGGTTATTCCCTTAGCATTTAGCGACCTGGTAGGTGGTCTATTTCTCTTTAGCCATGTAATCTCTTCATTCCTGGCAGTTAGCGGCTGACATCTCACGACTTGGCGAACAATTAATCGCATAGTTGTTAAATTCTTGGCAGTTTGTTAGTGGGCCCGAGTGATTCTGTGGAGTGGGTGGCATGGCAGATCTAGTGGTCGACACATGATCTCATGTAAGGTGTTTGATGAGTTAGAGGATCTGAAGCCCAAGAAGATGAAGGATCTACGGTCAGGACTTAATTGCTGATCTCCAATCGAATCAGGACTGTCGATGTGCTGCTGGTGCCAAGAGGTAACCGTTGGTTTTCAAATTTGAATCTCAGAGACATTTTTAGTGACCAGTAAGGACTAAAATTGATGACAGAGGGGGCCAAAGTTGGTGAGTTTGATCTTCTCCACCATTCCAGTGTGGTCTAGGGTGCCATGAGTGATTGCAGAGGTTGATTTGGTACTTGGTGAAGGACAGTCTTGGCTTGAGGTGTTTTTGCAATAAATTTTGTGACTATCGGGTGAAGCCCTAACCCTAGCCCTAGCTGTCCATAGCTTGTTGCATTCTCTCTGAGAATTCTAAGGTAGCTAGTGGTATAAATTGTAGGTTATTCAATTTTGTAAGGGTTCCTTCTTCTGCAAATTTTGGAGGAGAATTGGTTCCATGTGAAGGGTCTTTTTCCTATAAATTTTCTCCTTCTCTCTGCATATAGGGTGTTTTTCTTTCTCTTGTTGGTTTAGAGAATACAATGTATGTTGTAATAGATTTTTCTTATGTATGAGAAGTGAATATATTCTTACTGTTATCGAGCTATCTCCATTTGAATTCTGAGTCCATTAATCGTACATCAAGGGTGTTTGATTTGTCTTTTTGCATTGCCTAAGTGTTTGCAAGTGGAGTTGTCTTCGCAGGGACAACTGGTTTAGAGTTAGTGTTCATGTATGTATGAGCTGAGGTGTCAAGGATATTTCATGCTTGTCTTCCAGTGGATGCTAGTTAATATATTTTCTGATTCATAGGTCTCTTCTAAGGGGAGGGTTAAAATCTTTTGATGGATAATAGCATGCTTGGATGCATAGGTGGGTGTTAAGTTGAGGTTTGGTCATGGTGTGTGATTGATGTCAAGCATCAACACATTGAGCATATTGTGTTCTTGTTTCATAGTTGTTTCTTACAGTAGGGTATTTGACTCTGTGGCCCATTAGATAAGGCACTAGTCTATCAGGGACTTAGGGTATCTCAGGGGTCCCTTCAAACTCATCTTTAAAATCATTTCCTTTCAGTTCCACCCTTTCCCTTTCATGTTGTTAGGATAGGTCTCTAGCTTTCAGTCTCATTCCATGCAAGTAGGGCTATTGCATGAGATTTTCTATCATTGGAGTACAGGATACCTATAGGATATTGATTGATATTCCACATCAATCTGTCTGCAGGCCTTTGGTTTGTCATGAGGTGTCTTGAATGTGCAGATAAGGCAATACCCACCTGAGTGAATGTGGAGCTCAAAGAAGAAGGAGGATTTCTCTCTATCCTCATCAATTGGTTTGTTTTCCTTATCAAACTTGAGTGTCTAACTGAGATCTAAGCCCAACTATTTGATTCAAGTTTGGTCCTGCAAGGAGAAGAGCCAACAAAATGGTGACTCTACTAGGGAGAACATAAAGAAAGCCCATTAAGGAGCTCTAGTTATGGTTCTATTGTAAACTCAAAATCTTTATTGACCAGATTGGTTTGGCCCATCTGAGTCACCAACAAAATGGTGACTCTACTGGGGAGAGTCTAGAACAGAGTCAGATAAACAAAAGGCATTGACTAAATCTTCTCACTGTGTGCTGAGTGGTGACTCTAAGTTATTTGTTTGATCAGTGTGTTTCCTGATAGATAGTGCATGTTACTTGGTTTAGTTTTGTGTTGGTTGGGAGCAGAAACAAAGAATATTCTTTCCTCTTCAGGGAGGTGGTGACTCTACAAAAAAAAACTTGATGGAGCTGCATGGTGAGCTCTAGATCTGCCTTGCCTTCCAATCAACAAGCAAGGTTCTTGCTGCAGAATTCCTAGGTATTTTTCAAGTTTTAAATGTCTCCCTATTAAGTGGTCAAGCACAAAGGAAAGGAGTAAGGTGTGATTAGAGGTTAGCATACTTCAAGTTCTTAGCTGCAGTTTGGTAGAATTTTATGGAAGTATTACATTGGTTGTAATGGATAGGATGAATAATGAGATTGCATTATTAGAACAAGGCATCCTTAGAGATTACATGAGATTAGTAAGATTAAATGTGGGAAGTAGATAGGATCTATCCATATCTCTATTTTATGATAGATTTTGTGAGGTGTATGATGAGCTTCCTGAGGATGTTGAGTTTCCTGAATCTAAGTTCATTGGTTTATTCTTGGAGCTCTATTTTCATGAATCAACCAGTTGGTCAGATGCTTTATGGGAAGAGCATTATATATGTGTCAGAGAGTGGATACTTGGTGATGATAGCCTTGAGCTTGAGGATGCACTTAGGGTCATGTCCTTAAGTGCTGATGTTGAGAGTGATGAAGATGGTGAGGGTGTGGTGTCTTCATATGAGTCAGATACAACATGGGAAGAGGAAAGTGATGATGGAAGTGAACATTCTTTGGATAGTGAAGATGCTGAGGATGATTCATCCTCAGGGTATGAAGATAAAGAAAAAATAATTGAGTATGATATCAGTGAGTCTTTGTATGACTCTAATTTTTCTTTGTGTGCTGTGAGCCTCCATGAGGTTGAGATGGGTGCTGATTTTAAGGTATTTTCCAATGCTTTATATAATGAAGAATTTGATTCTCAGTCCATTTTTTATCATGATGTTCAAAAAGGTGTATTGCATGAAGTTGTCAATCCTTTGTTTGAGGAGCATGTGGAGGTTTCAAATCCAGTTGATTCAGGGTGTTCATTCTCCATCTGTGGGTATCAATCTGACTATTCTTTTGAGGTCTAGTCGGTTACACCTGTGGAAATGCAAAAACAAGATCTAGATGAGGCCTTTCTATAGGTAGAGTATGAGGCTTTTGTGTTTCTAGTTGATAGAATGTGTGAGTCAGTAGGTGAAGATAAATTTTAGTATAGAGGTGCTGACCATTGGCATGTTGAATCATACTTTCATAGTGAGCAGGATGGAGAAATTGCCAAAAAAATTTACATGCACTATGAAGAAAGCTACTTTGTTCTTCCTGATATGCTGGTTGAACATGTTGATAGGCCTGTGGAGATAAATGAAAACAAAATGTCTGATGTGCAACATGAAGGAAGGAATGAAAATCAAGTTTTTGACAGAGGCAAGACCTAACTCTTGTTTGTTGTTGCAGGGTTTTTGTAAAAATGTACATTTTGTAAATAAGTTCCCTTGTTTTTTTGTTTGCTCTATGTTTTTTGAGGTCCCTGCCTTTTTGTCCAGTTGGTGGTCTACTCTCCCAGAAATCTTGAATTCTCGCATGGGCACAAGTTACCCATTATCCCCAACCAGAGCCACTATTAGGCCAATTTTCTGTCAATAGCAAAATCTTATGAAATTAGCCTCTCCCCTGCATGTATTTGTCAAATGTCTTGCCTCATGCTCTTTATTGTTATCACCTTGCTCTAGTCCAAACTGCATCTTCTTATTTGCCAAACCCAGAAAGTTATTCAAATTTCAAAGCCTGCTGGAAATATTGTCAAAATTTGCCACAGTGTCGAAAACCCACAGTGTTTCTGAAAGTCCATGATGTTTTCGATCTGTGTGTTTTTGGCCTTCATTGTTTTCAACCCTGTGCTTCCTACTTTTGTGCGCTTATCCTTTGGCATTGAAAACTCTATGTGTTTTTGGTCTTCCTTTGGCATTAAAAACCTTGTGTGTTTTCGACCTCACAGTTTCTTGTTTGTTGGTTGTTCCCTAACTGCGCAAGTGCGATGGGTGGTGGGCTTGGGTTTTCAAAGGCTCTTCTCTAATTGGTTTTTGTACGGCCACATGTCAGAATTCTCTAACATACGATCATGCGACCGCTTGCCACCTGTCCGTGTGGGTCTGATTCTTCTTGTTGTTCATCTTGGCTGGCGGTTATGTCTTCATTCCGTGACTTGGTGACTTGTGGTTATCTCCTGTTCGCTAGTTTCTGGCAGTTATTCCCTTAGCATTCAGTGACCTGGTGGGCGGTCTATTTCTCTTTAGTCACATAATCTCTTCATTCCTGGCAGTTATCGGCTAACATTTAACGACTTGGTGAATGGTTAGTCGCGTAGTCACTGAATTCTTGGCAGTTTGTTGGTGGGCCCAAGTGATTCTGTGTAGAGGGTGGCATTGCAGATCTAGTGGTTGGCACATGATCTCATGGTAGGTGTCAGACCCCTTGCGATCATGTGCTTGCTGTTCGATTTCAAAGGCTTGCAGCCCGTGGGTCTTGTGGCGACAGGTGGCATCATGTGTCACGGTTATGGAGTTAATGGTAGATTGGATAAAGATTTATCGGCCCGACAAATTTCCTTCTTGTAACAGGTTCATGGGATGATTTGGTGGTAGTGCTATTCTTTCCGCAAATTAGCAAAAGTTCCTTTATCGCCAGTTCACCAAATGACTTAAAGTGGCATTTTTAGCACATGCAGTCGTGTGGTCACTGAGTATAACTGGAGTTAAGATTTTCATTCTGTGACTGGGATATTGCCTTGTTGCCAGTTCACAAAATGAAACTTGAGGTATTTGATGAGTTAGAGGATCTGAAGCCTGAGAAGATGAAGAATCTATAGTCAGGACTTAATTACCAATCTCTGATCAAATCAGGACTACCGATGTGCTGCTGGTGCCAAGAGGTAACCATTGGTTTTCAAATTTGAATCTCAGAGATGTTTCCAGCAACTAGTAAGGACTAAAATTGATGACAGAGGGGACCATAGTTGGTGAGTTTGATCTTCTCTGCCATTCCAGTGTGGTCCAGGGTGCCATGAGTGATTGCAAAGGTTGATTTGGTACCTGGTGAAGGACAATCTTGGTTTGAGGTGTTTTTGCAGTAAATTTTGTGACTGTTGGGTGAAGCCCTAGCCCTAGCCCTAGCTGTCCGTAGCTTGTTGCATTCTCTCTGAGAATTCCAAGGCAGCTAGTGGTATAAATTACAGGTTGTTCAATTTTGTAAGGGTTCCTTCTTCTGCAAATTTTTGAGGAGAATTGGTTCCATGTGAAGGGTCTTTTTCCTATAGATTTTCTCCTTCTCTCTACATATAGGGTGTTTTTCTTTCTCTTGTTGGTTCAGAGAATACAATGCATGTTGTAATAGATTTGTCTTATGTATGAGAAGTGAATATATTCTTATTGTTATCGAGCTATCTCCATTTGAATTTTGAGTCCATTAATCATACATCAAGGGTGTTTGATTTGTCTGTTTGCATTGCCTAAGTGTTTGCAAGTGGAGTTGTCTTCGCAGGGACAACTGGTTCAGAGTTAGTGTTCATGTATTATATGAGTTGAGGTGTCAAGGATATTTCATGCTTGTCTTCCAGTGGATGTTGGTTAATGTATTGTCTGATTCATAGGTCTCTTCTAAGGGGAGGGTTAAAATCCTTTGATGGATAATAGCATGTTTGAATGCATAGGTGGGCGTTAAGTTAAGGTTTGGTCATAGTGTGTGATTGATGTCAGGCATCAACACATTGAGCATATTGTGTTCTTATTTCATAGTTGTTTCTTGCAGTAGGGTATTTGACTCTGTGGCCCATTAGATAAGGCACTGGTCTATCAGGGACTTAGGGTATCTCAAGGGTCCCTTCAAACTCATCTTTAAAATCATTTCCTTTCAGTTCCACCCTTTCCCTTTCATGTTGTTAGGATAGGTCTCTAGCTTTCAGTCTCATTCCATAAAAGTAGGGCTATTGCATAAGATTTTCTATCATTGGGGTATAGGATACCTATAGGATATTGATTTCTATTCCACATCAATCTATCTATAGGCCTTTGGTTTGTCATGAGATGTCTTGAATGTGTAGATAATGCAATACCCGCCTAAGTGAATGTGGAGCTCAAAGAAGGAGGATTTCTCTCTATCCTCATCAATTGATTTGTTTTCCTTGTCAAACTTGAGTGTCTAACTGAGATATAAGCCCAACTATTTGATTCAAGTTTGGTCCTGCAAGGAGAAGAGCCAACACTGCCAAGTGGTGAAAACTTGGAAATAGGCACTGCTTGAGGCCTTTGCACCCCTATTTCTTAGAACGCATCCTCGACACTTAACCTTTCTCCATGATGCTTTGTCCTTGCTGCCCTTGTTTGGAATTGGTCTTTGTCTTTGTCTAGGGGGCATAACTATGTTAGCTTTAGTCTTTTGGATGCATTAGTCTTTAGGAAACCTCACAAACAGTGTTTTTCAACACCACACCAACTGTGTTTTTCAAACACTTCCCTAGTATCAAGTGTTTCTTAACACTTATCAGATATTCTACCCACAATCTAGAATGATATGATTTTTCTCACTGGTAGATGCGATACTCAAAGTTTGACCCTATGACCTACACATACGTGCTTAAACACTTGACTCACTGAGACTTGCTTGAATTTATTTCTTTGTGTGTTGTCTATGATGATTTATTTGTTGAGTGTTCTCTCCCTAATAGTTTTCGATGATGGCTAGCTAGAAGACTGGGGGCATGAGGACATGTTTTATCTATTTTCTTCCTATGGGTATGTATATTTTGTTGATCTTAACTATCATGAGCATTCATGCTTGTTCCACTTGACACTAGGATCTACAATGTATTATCCTTGACTATTTTCTACAAGTGCATGCTTATAGTCATCTTGACTTTCTTGTGTCTCATTGTATGCATAATCTTGCTATACTAAACTTAGGGACCCTCATTGCCCTAGCCATCTTGACCTACACATCTTTGATGCTTAGGTGGGATTCTCACATACCTATCTGATATAGATCATATTCATATACCCATAGTTATACTAGTATGTATTGTATGATCTTGTGATGCTACCAATAAAGCTCGATGATGATTATTAGAGTCTAATGGCTTTGTGACCTTGCAAGTAAACCACATTTCATTGTAGCTTTCATTCTTAAGTTCATGTTAGTTTAGTTTTGCATCTTGCATATGGAGAGAGCTATCCTTTCATGTTTCACAAACTTGTTAGTCACCTGTGCTCACCTTTCACTTCTTCTTGATCATGTATTTCCCTCCTTATCTTTCACATCACATCTTTTTCCTGTCATCACAAGGGGTTAATCTTATCATCATATCTATATACAAAAAGATCATTTTCAAAAACATGAGTCTATATCATAACATGAGAACTAAACATACATCTATGAGAGAGACTATACATGAGCATATATAAGCATATATCATACATTTGAGAAATATAACAAGATAATAATACTAAAACATCCATCACAAGTGAGACAAGTACACAAGATACATCATAAATCCAATCATCTCATATATAAATCATAATACAAGTACAATGTGAGATCCAAAAAATGGATAATGTCTCAAGATATGACTATACATCTAAACCCTAGACCTAGGACCGACTCTCTCCCTCATGTGGGGGAGGTGGTGGTGGAGGCAGTGGTCCCATCTTGTCACCTACCATGTCTAATCTCCCTACCCTCTAGGAGTAGAGTGGCACTCTTTGAGCCTTACGTACAACTACTATGTACAAACCATGTTAATATGTCACCCATGCTATCTCCCTCCAAATCTTCGCGACATCATCTCCTACTGCTCTCTCCTACTCTGCTATCTCGACCCATGCATCTAGAAGCTACTGATCACGGATGGAAATCATATTCCTTAGCTATTGTACCTTAGTGTCTAAGGCCTGAACAATGGCATGGAGATCCTCTCCTCCCCTATCCATAGGCTGCTCATGCCTTGCATCCACCCATTGGCGAACTGGTCTTGCCTCCTCATCCTCTCCCTCCTCATGCTTCGATACCTATCTACATGACTATCTTTGGCCACCTGATCAGGATCCCTACCCCACCAGTCCTCTCCTCCCTTCTCCCCCTCCTCCATCTCCCCCATCATCCTCATCCCCACCTGTTGCCTATGGCTATGCATCTGGGACCATGAACCTAGGAAATGGGCATCTTAGGTGCTCTACTCTATATGCAGCATTTGCACTTGCATCTACCATATTGGGTAGGGAATCCCATGGCTCTCTCCATAACCCTATTATCTCTTGTTCTTCCTACTAGTAGTCTAGCATTGACAACCGCCCCAATCCCTCATCCTCCCTAACCCTAGCGTATGTGGTGTTCTCCACTGCCACCCTTTGCTGATGGCCAAACTGCCTCCATACCCAACTATACTTTTGGCAAAAATATGGGCTATCTAGGACATGGCCCTCTTAGTCATAGATTGGATGCTAGAGCTGAACCTCTTGATCATGGTCTTTTTGGACACAACTCTAAGAAGATGGTTGGCCTAGGATTTGAGAATCATAATAAGAAAACTAATCCTATCCTTGATGAGTTGGATAGTGAAGATGAACCAAAATACATGCCAAATTAGACAAATCAACAAGATATGTTTGAAGATTGGGTCCCTTCCACTAATCTCCTTTGGGGAGATTTAGATAATCCAGTTGCTCATGTGATAGTTTCAAGCCTAGAACATGATGAATCAAGTGTAGAAGATCCTATCAAAGAACATCAATACAAGAATGGTGTTTGAAAAGGTGTTACCCTTGGTGAGATTAGAGCCTCCACATCAAGATGTTCTAAACATGCACGGTGTGAACATCCTAGTCAGGATTCAAATACAGATTCCCACGAGTATGAATGAGAGTCTCTATCTGATTCTTCCATAGTTGACATGGATGTTGATGTCATCCATACTTATAGTTCTCATCTCGAGGTAGTTGATGCGTCACATGTAGGATTGGAGGACTAGAACCCATGTGTTGCCTTAGTGGATGATTCTTCACTTGGTAGGATGAATCCTAATTTGGGTAGCTTAGAAGAATACTTGACAAATTCTAACTCTTCATTCACCAGAGATGATATCATCCACATTCACAACCTTGAACCTGCCATTGATTTACCTCTTGCTCACCCTAATCTCATTGATTGGTCCCAACATTATACGGAACCTGAGCTCTTGACATTCCAGAATGACTATGAGATAACTTGTTACTTGAATGTATTTAAACCCATAGTCTCTTCAACTAGAGAACCAGATACTAGCATGATAGAGGCAGACATCAAGTACCTTAGTCATAAAATAAAAATAAAATAAAATACAAAGAATGGGAGTTCTGATGGAAAAAATCACTGTGCGGTGGTTGTTGGTTGTGGATTATTCCCTTTGATCTTCAACTTGCAGATTTACACTTTGATGGATAATTTAAATAAAACTCTGACTCTATCACCACTCCAAAGTCCACAAGGAAGAGGGCCAACTGACAAGGATCAAAAGATCCTTCTACACTTTGAGCTTCAGTGCTCAGGCGGGTGTACCCTTGACTCACTGTCTAAAACAATATTCCACTATATCTCATATAAGATTGTTAAAGATTTATCAACTAATGTTTGTGTTTGTAGTTGTTAACCATGTATACCTCAAGAGGAAGGACCAGTGCCTTATCCCAGGGCTTAGAGTCACCTAACTGTATACCTCAACTGAATACCTCAAATCAAATACAATGGAATCTGAGGTAAGTGCTTTGCCTATTACCCCTTTCCCTCAAGCACAAGGACATCAAATTCTACACCTAACTGCAAACTCACTGAATTCACCTAGAAGACTTTAATCCTAACTTTGTTAGGAACTCAAAGATAAATTCAAAATACTCTTTGTTTACCATATGTTAGCACACTTTGTGAAACTAACATATATGAGCTTAGAGACAAGCAAGAAGACATACACAAGATACAAGATTCAAAATGTTCTCATTAACACAATTAGGATCAACATACAATCAGAATGATACCAAGATCAGAAACGTCACAAAATCAGACTTCTATCAGTATATTATAGTAAAAAACCAGGGACCAAAAGCAACAATGTTTTTGGAACCCTTGCAAAATCCAAAATTTTTCCACTTATACCCCCCTAGTCATCTTGAAAATCTGCAACAAGCTACAGATGACTAGGGTTAGGGTTTCAACCTTCCAACCTGTTGGAAACAGTCTAAAAAGTTATTACAAGGGCGGGAAACACTGTTAATCAAGAAAGAGGAAATTCCTGAATTGATCCACAATCATGAAAGTCTTCTTTGTAGGTACAGGGGATCACAAAGTTAGGCTCAAAAGGATACCCTACAACAAGCCTTGAGCACACAACCACTATGGTACAAGCTCTACAAATAATCCAACACCATCCTGGACCACACCGCAAATGGAAAACAAGTCATATCTCACCGAACAGGGTCATTTCTGCAATGAATTCCATAAATTTGGTACTTTCTGGTCACTAGAAGTTCTCAGAAAAATTGAATTTGAACCACAATGGCTAAATCCTTGGTGCCTATAGAGAATGATGACCCACGTTCAAACTAAGACCAACTTTAAGACATAGCCATCTAATCAAACCTCCTTTGTGGCTTTAAGATCTTCCTCTAAAAGTGGCCCCACTAGAGTTAGCAAATTGGCAACAAAGGACCTTCGCCAATTCACTAAATATTTTGCACTTTCGCTAAACAACTTAGCAACTTCCTGACTACTATTCGCGCAGTCACCAAACAAACTAGTGAATCCTCTTATCTTTCCACGAATGTGCGACCACATGAAACTTTGTCGGCACCGCCAAATTTTACAACTCCACCAAACCTCAAACCCCACTTGGGCCCGCCTGGTGCCACATGTCATTAAACCATTTGTTGATCCACACCTAGTCACTAGCACAAGACCCACTTACCATAAGCCTTTGAAATGAATGGCTGGTGTAAGATCTCATGGCTCTGACAAATCCCATGAGAACTTACGCCAGACATAGGATCCATCCTCATCACAGACCCTTCTGAGAATGGCCCCACTTCTGAGGACATCCATGTCGACCAATAGGAACATAGAAACTAAGCACCACATGGCAGACAGTCCCACTTGCATCACACAGAGAAGATGCTAGATCAATGAATGGCACATGATCTGAAGGGGTGGGAATATTCCTTAAGATCATGCGCCGACCATTGGATTAAAATCTTTCAACGCGGGCCCGCCTGACAACAAATCCACCTCATACATCATGGATGAATAAAAAGCCTGCCAACTTAGAAGAGCGTGGCACATAGAGACCACTTGGAAAATAGGACCCACCGAAGAACTGCCACCTGAGAAAAGATAACATCAACGGCTAGCGTAAGATCTCATAGGTCTGACAAATCCTATGAGAACTTACGCCAACCATCGATCCTCTGACACTATCAGGTGCCACTGAGCCTTCAGAAATTCAGGTCCCACTGACACACACACAATCACCAACCCATGGACCAATCACAAAATGCTGACAAGGCATATGGCAGGTGGACCCACTGATAACTCCACAACTGTGAGATTCCAAATCAATGATTGTCTCATGATCTGAAGGGTCTGATAGATCGCATGAGAAGATACGCTTGTCGTTCGATTAAAATGTTGTCAAAAAATGGGCCCAAGAAGATAAAGCTAAGAACCTTAGGACATATTAAAATTTGCAAGGCACCCGAACTTAGGAAATATTAAAGCGGCCGGGGAGCTAAGACTTAGGAAAAGAATTGAAAGGGACCCGCCAAGACATAAAAGACCTATCCGTGAACTTGGTAAAAGGAACTTGTTTAAAAGGCATATGTGGATTAGGCACTTTTAAGTGACCTGATAAAGTAATGCATGAATAGAACAGGGCTAGGGCACATTTGAGTTTTGAACCTCAACGGCTAGTTTTTGAAAGTTTTGCCTTATAGTTCATGCCAGGGACCATAGAAAGATTGCAGAGAATAGGGGAAAAGACCAGAGGCCATGAAATTTTTTGCACATGGTAACAGTGGCTATGTCTGGGGATGTATGCCTCCTGCAGACATAGCAAGGACTTTGAGTCATTGGTTAAAGTAGACCATCCCACTGGACAAAAATGCAGACAATAAGGAACAAGTAGGGCAGGACCAAGCAACAGGACCAAAAACTGACAGATCGGGGCAAAATAGGGTAGGGGAAAGCAACTTATATGCATAAATTTACAATATTCACAAAAGGCTCAGGGCCCCAAAACTTTTGATCATGTCTTTCCTCTATCAAACAAGTAATTTTCATCTCCATTTAGCAAAGGAAAGTTGAAAATGCATTTCTCATCCATCTTGCCAAAAACACTGTGATCCACATTCAGCACATTATATAAAAAATGATCACCATACTAACCATCATCTGGGGAGATAGTGTCACTAAACTGCCATGAATACTGATCACTTTGTGACATTGAAACATCACACTCTTCATTATCTCTGACTTGCTAAAAAATAAAACACTGCTTCTCAATCCCATGGCTGGAAACATTTACAAATTGCTCACTAGTCTGCAAAAAGGAATAAACCAGTTCTATCTCTTCACTTTGCAAACTAAGGTAGGACCTCTCAAAACAAAAATCTGATTGCATGAAGTTGGGAACATCTTGCTGATCACAAATTACATCAACATCTTCTAAAAAGGAACAAGTATTGTCAGCTGATGACTTATTAGTCATTTGTAAATCTGAGAAAGCCCCTTCAGACTTACCATATTTTCTAGCATCAGAATGTAAACAAGGACCACTAACATTAGGCTCTTGAAAAACTAAGTCCACACTAGCACACATATCACCATACTCATAAGATGCAACATCATCATTTAAAACTCTGTCATTCATGGAAGAAAAATATTCTGATTTCTCACAGCAGGAAGATAATATGCCATTATTTATATCTGGTTCACTTGAATCTACAACCTCCATGTCCTCTTCAAACAATGGATTGATAATTCCATGTAACATTCCTCTTTGATCATTGTGACAAAAAATGGGCTGATCATCATCAGAATCCTCATCATATAAGGCATTGGTAAACACCTTAAACTCACTACACATTTTATTTTCATGGAGACTCTCAGCATATGAAGAAAGATTAGAACCATATGAAGATTTACAGTCATCATCACCATATTCAAACCGATTTGTACAATGCAAAAATTGAGATGCATTTTCATCTTCAAATTCAGAGAAAGAGTTCATACCTTCACTTCCAAATGAACTTTCACTTTCATTATTACTTTCTTCTTCCCATGTCGCATTTGACTCATATGAAGGCACCTCAACATCATTTCCTTCATCATTCTCTCTGCTAGTGCTGCATATATCATCCTCATCTGAGACAGGGGGTAAAAAATATTGTCCCACAACATCTTGTGTAAAGTATTCATAGTAGGGACTACCATCAACAATAGATTCCTTTTCTATTTCTTGATGATCACAAGTTCCATCATCAACACCAACATCACAAGATTCATCATTCTTAAATGAACCCATCCATTTCTTAACTTTTTCTAGTGCTACATTTCTAATAGAGGCAGTCCAACCAACTGATTCAGGCATACTAAGCACTAAAAACATTTTAGTATACTGGAAATCTTGAAGCTCAATACCCATAAGAAGTTCATCACAAGCTATAAGAAATTTCTTATAGTATGAGTGGGATGACCCTTCTTTCCATTCCCCTATTGCACATCTTAAAATCCTTGTACAAGTCTGTTGGATTCTTTGACTTATTAGATAAATGTCTCTTTCTGTATCAACATTTCTAAGGTCTGACTGATAACACCTAGACCTAGAAACATCATCCTGATCTATCAAAGCTGGAAACTCCATTTAATGTATTGACAACATAATACAACTTGTTCTCATGACAATACTTTTGTTCAAACCCATGCAACCAATAAATTTATTAAACCTCAACATATTTCTGATACTCATTACAAAACTAAAACTTTTATCTAGAAATATGATCAAACCTTCAAGACTGACTTCCCTTTTCAACAGTGACTTGTTCACCTAATTAGCGACTGTTCTTGCTTAATGAAATAAGATTACCTAGAGATGTTGTGAATGCTACAAAATATTGATCTAAAGTCTCCTCCAAACCAACTTTAAAACTTTGGTAGAGCCACCACCTCTTTGCAGATGACAAATCTAAAATAGCTAAGGACCTCTTCAACTCTGAACCTTCTTCAAAACCAACAATCACAAGATAACCTCATAGGATAATTGCTTGTTAGGACTGCAAATATATCACACTTGTTATAAAACACTAACCAAATAGAGACTCAGAGTCACCACTCAACACTTAGTGAGAAAATATTACAAATGTATTTTGTTCATTTGACTCTGTAACTTCAACCAAGACCTTGGGATGATCCATCCAAGCAAGGAAGCTTGCTATCTTTTACCTCTTCCCCAGTAGAGTCACCATTTTGTTGGTTGTGGATTATTCCCATTGATCTTCAACTTGTAGATTTACACTTTGATGGATAATTTAAATAAAACTTTGACTCTATCACCACTCCAAAGTCCAAAAGGAAGAGGGCCAACTGAAAAGGATCAAAAGATCCTTCTACACTTTGAGCTTTAGTGCTCAAGCGGGTGTACCCTTGACTCACTTCTCTAAAAGAGTCTAAAACAATATTCCACTATATCTCATATAAGATTGTTAAAGATTTATCAACTAATGTTTGTGTTTGTAGTTGTTAACCATGCATACCTCAAGAGGAAGGACCAGTGCCTTATCCTAGGGCTCAGAGTCACCTAACTGTATACCTCAATTGAATAACTCAAATCAAACACAATGGAATCTGAGGTAAGTACTTTTTCTATTACCCCTTTCCCTCAAGCACAAGGACATCAAATTCTACACCTGACTGCAAACTCACTGAATTCACCTAGAAGACTTTAATCCTAACTTTGTTAGGAACTCAACGATAAATTCAAAATACTCTTTGTTTACCATATGTTAGCACACTTTGTGAAACTAACATATATGAGCTCAGAGACAAGCAAGAAGACATACACAAGATACAAGATTGAGATTCAAAATGTTCTCATTAACACAATCAGGATCAACATACAATCAGAGAGATACCAAGATTAGAAAAGTCACAAAATTAGACTTCTATCAGTATATTACAGTCAAAAACTAGGGACCAAAAGTAACAATGTTTTTGGAACCCTTGCAAAATCTAAAATTCTGCCACTTATACCCCCCTAGTCATCTTGAAAATCTACAACAAGCTATGGATGACTAGGGTTAGGGTTTCAACCACCCAACCTACTGGAAACAGTCTAAAAAGTTATTACAGGGGTGAGAAACATAGTCAATCAGGAAAGAGAAAATTCCTAAACTGATCCACAATCATGAAAGTCTTCTTTGTAGGTATAGGGGATCACAAAACTAGGCTCAAAAGGACACCCTGCAACAAGCCTTGAGCACACAATCACTATGGTACAAGCTCTGCAAACAATCCAACACCACCCTGGACCACACCACAAATGTCAAACCAGTCATATCTCACCGAACAGGGTCATTTCTGTAAGGAATTCCATAAATTTGGTACTTTCTGGTCACTGGAAGTTCTAAAAAAAATTTGAATTTGAATCACAACGGCTAAATCCTTGGCGCCTACAGAGAATGATGACCCACGTTCAAACTAAGACCAACTTTAAAACACAACTATCTGATCAAACCTCCTTCACAGCTTTAAGATCTTCCTCTAAAAGTGGCCCCACTAGACTTAGTGAATTGGCGACAAAGGACCTTCGCCAATTCTCTAAACATTTCACACTTTCGCTAAACAACTTAGCGACTTCTCGACTGCTGTTCGTGCAATTTCTAGACAAACTAGAAAATCCTCTTATCTTTTCGTGAATGCATGACCACATGAAACTTTGTTAGCACCGCCATATTTTACAACTCTACCAAACCTCAGACCCCACCTGGGCCCGTTTGGTGCCACATGTGACTAAACCATTCACTGATCCACGCCCAGTCACTGGCACAAGACCCACTTACCATAAGCCTTTGAAATGAATGGCTGGTGTAAGATCTCATGGCTCTGACAAATCCCATGATAACTTACGCCGGCCATAGGATCCATCCTCATCACAGACCCTTCTGACAACAGCCCCACTTCTGACAACATCCACGTCAACCAATAGGAACACAACAACTAACCACCACATGGAAATCGGTCCCACTTGCATCACACAGAGAAGATGCTAGATCAACAAATGGTGCATGATCTGAAGGGGTGGGAATATTCCTTAAGATCATGCACCGACCATCAGATTAAAAGCTTTCAATGCAGGTCCACCTGACAACAAATCCACCTCATACATCATGGATGAATAAAAAAACTGCCAACTTAGAACAGTGTGGCACACAGAGACCACTTGGAAAATAGGACCCACCAAAGAAATGCTACCTAAGAAAAGATAACATCAACAACTGGTGTAAGATCTCATAGGTCTGACAAACTATGAGAACTTACACCAACCATCGATCCTCTGACACTGTTAGGTCCCACCAAGCCTTCAAAAATTTAGGTTCCACTGACACACGCACAATCACTAACCCGTGGACCAATCACAAAATGTTGACAAGGCATATGGCAGGTGGACCCACTGATAACTCCACAACTGTGAGATTCCAAATCAATGATTGTCTCATGATCTGAAGGGTCTGACAGATTGCATGAGAAGATACACTGGCCATTGGATTAAAATGTTGTCAGAAACCAGGCCCAAGAAGATAAAGTTGAGAACCTTAGGAGATATTAAAATTTGCAAGGCGCCTAAACTTAGGAAATATTAAAGTGGCTGGGGAGCTAAGATTTAGGAAAAGAATTAAAAGGGACCCGCCAAGACATAAAAGACCTAACCACAAACTTGGTAAAAGGAACTTGTTTAAAAGGCACATGCGAATTAGGCACTTTTAAGTGACCCAATAAAGTAATGCGTGAATAGAATAGGGTTAGGGCACATTTGAATTTTGAACCTCAATGGCTAGTTTTTGAAATTTTTGCCTTACAGTTCATGCGAGGGACCATAGAAAGATTGCACAGAACAGGGGAAAAGACCAGAGGCCATGAAATTTTTTGCACATGCTAACAGTGGTGTCATAACCAAAAATAGTAAAAAGAAATGATGTATCCAAGGGTGAAAACCTCTCTGAGGCATCTAAGGATGAGGTACTTGATCATCTCCTAAGTTACTTTCAAGAAAGATCGTCAGTGCTTGTTGAGCCAACATAGCCAGTCAAGTTTGCTACAAATGAGGCTCCACGGATAATACACTTGGGTTAGTCCTTGTTAACACAAGAAAGGGAAGCATACACCAACTTCTTATAGAGAAAGAAGATTAATTTTGCATGGACTTATTCAGATATGCCAGGGTTGGACACTAATCTTATTATGCATCACTTGTCCAAAGCTCTTGGTGTGAAACCAGTAAAACAAAAATTGAGAAAAATGCATCCTCACATAGCTCTTCTAGTCAAAGCAGAATTAGAAAAACTCCTTAGCATAGGATTCATAAGAGCTATTGACTATGCTGAATGGATATCAAATATTGTACCAATTTCCAAACATGACAAATCCATTTGAATCTGCACAGAATTTAGACATCTCAATAGAGCATGCCCAAAGGATAATTTTCCACTCCCAAATATAGAGATGATAGTGGACATGACTATGGGTTACGAGATCTATTCCTTGATGGATGGTTTTTCTGGATATAATCAGATTAAGATAGCTCCTAAAGATCAACAAAAGATTACATTTACTTGTGCAAGGGGTACCTAATATTGGAACATTATGCCTTTTTTATTAAAAAATGTAGGATCCACCTATCAATGAGCTATGACAACTACTTTTCATGACATGATGCATAAAAACATGGAAGATTATGTGGATGACACCTTGGTCAAATCTAAGAAAAGAGACACACACTTAGGTGATTTAGAAGTCATTCTAGACCACATTGAATGATTTCAATTAAGGTAAAATCCTGAGAAGTGTCCATTTGGTGTCACCTCTGGAAAACTTCTAGGATTCATTATTTTAGCAAAAGGAATAGAGGTAGACCCTGAAAAAGTCCAAGAAATCATGGATATGCCACCTCCTAAAAACATTAGTCAAATGAGGAGTCTTCAAGGATGTCCTCAATCCATAAGGAGGTTCATTTGATAGCTGGAAAATAGGGCTCAACCTCTCAATAAGAACTTACATAAGGGAGTTAAATGTATCTGGAATGAGGATTGTCAAAAGAGCATGGACCAAATCAAGAAATACTTGGCAAATCCTCCTATTGTAATGCCTCCTATCCCAGGGAAGCCACTTATTCTGTATGATTTAGCAATAGAATCTTCCTTTGGGGCATTAATAGCTCAACTTGATGAACATGGGGAAGAAAGATCCATATATTATATTAGTCATACACTTGTTTCATATGAGGTTAATTACACCAGTATTGAGAAATCTTGCCTCGCAGTGGTGTTTGCTTCTCAAAAATTGTGACATTACATGCTCGCACACACAATACACCTCATAGAAAAGCTTGATCCACTCAAGTATTTACTGATTAAGGCTGCTCTCATAAGTAGACTTGCTAAGTGGATGATGATCCTATCAAAGTTTGACATAGAGTACGTTGAGCGTAAAGCTATAAAAGGACAAGCAATAGCAAATCAATTGGCTGATTTCCCAATTCAAGATAGTGCACCTATTCAAGTTAACTTTCCAGATGAACACCTCATGTACATGACTGAGAGAACATGGAAGATGTTCTTTGATGGATCTTTTATGCAAAATGGTTCAGGAGTTGGTTTATTCTTTGTTTCTCCTCATGGTAATATGATTCCTAAGTCTTACAAGTTATTGTTCTCATGTACAAACAACATTGCTGAGTATGAAGCTTTGACAAATGGACTTAAGATGGACCTAGAATGGAGAAGCATAGAGTTTCAAATCTATGGGGATTCACAACTAATAATCAACTAAGTTAATGAAGAATATCAAACAAAAGATGAGAAAATGGTACCTTACAAGAAAATAGTTGATTCCTTGAAATGATATTTCACATTTGTCATGTTTTAGCAAATCCCTAGAGAAAAAAATAAAGCAGGTAATGCTATGGCCACACTTGCTTCACTCCTTTAGTTAGAGTAACATGAATCTAGATTTGAATTCCTGGTGGAAGAGCTACATTACCCTATCTATGACTCCCAAGAAAGCCATGTTATATGTACCCTTGTTGGTCGTGAGTCATCCCGTTATTGTGCCATTTACTCATATCTTTGTGATGGAATTATACCAAAAAACTTTAACCAATTTGAATGTAGAAACCTTACCTGAAATGCCTCTCTGCATACCCTTATCTGTAGTGATTTGTATAGGAGGGGTCTAGATGGAACACTTCTTAGATGCTAAGAAAAGGACAAATCCGATCAAGTGTTAGTTGACATTCACGAGGGCATATGTGGGGGACATTCCAATTATCTTGCCATGGCCCTAAGGTTGCTTAGGGTGTGGTACTATTGGCCTATGATGCAGATGGATCTAGTAGCTTTTGAAAAGTCATGCAAAAAGTGTTAAAAACATGGTAACCTGATACATGCTCTAGGCAAGGAACTCATTCCTTCTACATCTCATTGGCTATTTCAGCACTGGGCCTTTGATCTTGTTGGGAAGATTCATCCCAACTCATCAAGTGGACACAACTTTATTATCACTACTATTGATTACTTCACTAAATGGGTAGAAGCTATCCCACTTTTTGTTGCTTTGGGTAAGATAGTCTCTCTATTTATTTTGAACCATATCATCTGTTGATATGGAGTGCCTTTTGAGATTATCACTGACAATGGACGTCAATTCAAAAATAAGGACCTTAAGCAACACTGCAAGAAATTCAAGATTAAACAACATTGGTCCTCCATTTACTTCCCACAAGGAAATGGTCAAGCAGAGGCATCAAACAAAACCATTCTTAAAATCCTACATAGAACAATTCATAAGAATGGTAGAGATTGGCATTTACAGATAAATCTGGCTTTGTGGGCTTATAGAATGAGTATTCATACTCCTACTAGGGATACTCCTTTTGCCCTTACTTATGGTGTTGAAGCAGTGTTACCTTTAGAGGTTGAGATTCCTTCACTTAGAGTTTCCCTCAAAGGTCTAGTTACAGATGAAGACTACCGCACCATGAGACTCCAAGAGTTAGAACTTCTTGGTGAGAAACGTCAAGCATCATTTGACCATATGAGGGTTTATCAAAAGTGCATTTCCAAAGCCTTCAACAAAAAGGTTTTCCCTAGATAATTCCAAGTGGGAGATCTTGTCCTACATGAAAATCCTAAGAATCAACAGCATGCAGATCAAAAGGGCAAATTTGAGCCTAATTGGTTTGGACCTTACATCATTACTATAGCTTTTGGGATGGGTGCTTATTTATTATCTATTGAAGAGGGAGAGCATCTCCCTGATCTTATCAATGTCTTACACCTGAAGAATTATATCCATGATGCCTATTCTATCTAGGGGCATCCTTTGTACATATTTATTGATCCTAAAAAAAAAAAAAAAAAAAAAATTTGCAAAAAATTTCAAAAAATAAAATAAAATAGAGGAAGTGCCCTAGTGAAAACCTAGAAACAGGCACCTTGGTAGAAAAAATAAAAAAAAATACAAAAAAATCCTAAAAAAAAATCTACAAACTGGTGAAAACCTAGAAATGGGTGCTGCTTGAGGCCTTTGCACCCCTGTTTCTTAGAATGCATCCTCAACACTTAACCTTTCTCCATCATGCCTTGTCCTTGTTTCCTTGGTTTCGAATTGGTCTTTGTCTTTGTCTAGGGGGCATTACTATGTTAGCTTTGCTCTTTTGGATGCGTTAGTCTTTAGAACACCTTGCAAATAGTGTTTTTTAACACCAGCCCAACTATGTTTTTCAAACACTTCCCTACCATCAAGTGTTTCTTAACACTTATCAGATATCCTACTCGTAGTCTAGAATGAAATGAATATCTCACAGGCAGATGTGATACTCAAAGTTTGAATCTATGACCTACACACATGTGCTTAAACACTTGACTCACTAAGACTTGCTTGAATTTATTTCTTTGTGTACTTTATATGATGATTTATTTGCTAAGTGTTCTCTCCCTAATAGTTTTCGATGATGCCTAGCTAGAAGACTGGGGGCATGAGGACATGTTTTATCTATTTTCTTCCTGTGGGTATGTATATTTTGTTGATCTTAACTATCATGAGCATTCATGCTTGTTCCACTTGACACTAGGATCTACAATGTATTATCCTTGACTATTTTCTGCAAGTGCATGCTTATAGTCATCTTGACTTTCTTGTGTCTCGATGTGAGCATAATCTTTCTATACTAAACTTAGGGACCCTCACTGCACTAGCCATCTTGACCTACATGTCTTTGATGCTTAGGTGGGATTCCCACATACCTATCTGATACAAATCATATTCATATACCCATAGTTATACTAGTGCGTATTATATGATCTTGTGATGCTACCAATAAAGCTCGATGATGATTATTAGAGTCTAATGGCTTTGTGACCTTGCAAGTAAACCACTTTTCATCATAACTTTCATTCTTAAGTTCATGTTAATTTAGTTTTGCATCTTGCATATGGAGAGAGCTCTCCTTTCATCTTTCACAAACTTGTCGGTCACCTACACTCACCTTTCACTTCTTCTCGATCATGTATTTCGCTCATCTTTCACATCACATCCTTTTCCTGTCATCACAAGTAGTTAATCTTATCATCATATCTATATCAAAAAAGATCATTTTTAGAAACATGAGTCTATATCATAATATGAGAACTAAACATACATCTATGAGAGAGACTATACATGAGCATATATAAGCATATATCATACATTTGAGAAATATAACAGGACAATAATACTGGAACATCCATCACAAGTGAGACAAGTACACAAGATACATCGTAAATTCAATCATCTCATATATATAAATCATAATACAAGTATAATGTGAGATCCAAAAATTGGATAATGTCTCAAGATATGACTTTACATCTAAACCCTAGACCTAGGGCCAACTCTCTCCCTCATGTGGGGGAGGTTGTGGTGGAGGTAGTGGTCCCATCCTATCGCTTGCGATGTCTGATCTCCCTGCCCTCTTAGAGTAGAGTGGCACTCTCTAACCCTCAGGTATGGCTACTATGTACAAACCATGGTAATATGCCGCCCGTGCTGCCTCCCTCCAGATCTCTGTGATGTCATCTCCTACTGCTCTCTCCCGCTGTGCTATGTTGGCCTATGCATCTAGAAGCTACTGATCATGGATGGCAATGGTAATCCTTAGCTACTGTACCTCATCCTCTAAGGCCTAAACCATGGCACTGAGATCCTCTCCTCATGTATCCACAAGTTGCTCCTACCCTACATCCACCCATTGGAAAACTGGTCTCATCCCCTTCTCCTCTCTCTCCTCATCCTTTAATACCTATCTACGTGACCATCTCTAGCCACCTAATCGGGATCCCTACCCTACCACTACCCTCCTCCCTCCTCCGCCTCCTTCATCTCCCCCATCATCCTCATCCCCACCTACTACCTGTGGTTGTGCATATTGGACCATGAACCTAGGAAATGGTCATCTCTGGTGCTCTACTCTATATGTAGCATCTACACCTACATTTTCCATATCGGGTAGGTAATCCCATAGCTCTCTTTGTAACCTGATTATCTCTTGTGTTGCCTACTGGTAGTCTAACATTGACAACCACCGTAATCCCTCATCCTCCCTAACCCTGGTGTATGTGGTGGTCTCCACCGCCACCCTCTACTGACGGTCAAACTACATCCATACCAGAGTGATCACAAAACACTCAATGATATCTACATGTCGACCTAGTAGTGGCTAGCTGCACAACATGTATCTGAGCTCACAATCCTTCTTGCTCCATTGCTCACACTGCCTATATGGTTTCCACTCGAAGGCTGTCAGCTCATCCAATAGCCTCATGTAATAAGTAATATCACCACTATGAGGCTGGGTGATGAATCCTATATACCTATATATGTAGGGATGCCTTCACTCCTAAGGCTATACTCATGGTCGCACAATGACTATGTTCTCCCAAGCCCATATCTCCGCTAGGATGGCCCCGCATGCCCAAGATCTACTATCTATGTATATGATCTCATGCAGCTCATGATACATGTCTTCTAGGATGGCTGGCCCCCCCGCCATCCATCTCAAGTGTGCCACTAAGTCTTCCACTAATCTCCCCTATCCTAGTGGGAACCCCCTTTGACTCTTGTTAGTAGTCAAAGCTTGTGCTACTATCGAGCACATGATGCATGCCACTGGGTAATCCTGACCAAACTCCTCTATTAGGTGGTTCTAGCTGAGGTATCTATCCAAGATGGTAACATCTTGAAAAAGGTCCTGCCTAGCTTGCCTCCCCTCTGTGGGAGTCTGATCATAGTATACCTATGCCAAAAAAAAAATCATGTTAGCTTTTCATCATATGGAAACGCTACATTTATGAACACCTACAAACATGATTATACTCATTGCATCTCCATGGCTGGGTACACGCAGGATCTAGTAGATGTCCTCCAGTGTGATCGAGGCCTCTCCAATTGGCATATGGAAGGTGTTATGCTCATTGTACCACCTCTCTACCAATGTCATCAACAACTCATGGTTTTCTCGTATATGGGGAATGTCCAATAGGTACCTGAACCCCTTCCTAGTCAGGTCCTCTCTACCTGGATCATCTAGATCCCAAACACAATGTAGCTCAACCACTCTTGATGCTCTAATAATGAGTGCCAGTAGAATATCCTGCAAACCATAAACTGCAAACTAGATGTTAGAACATATCATGATGGATGACTAAAATCAGTACAAGAAATCTCAAATGCAAAAATTCTCTCTACATATGTTATATTGTTCAAATTAAAAGCATGCGATCCTTCTTATTATACTATTGTGATACTATTTTTTGATATTGTATCGTGCGATACTTTCTTCACTAGCAGTGTGATACTCTTGCCTTGTGTGATAGTTCGCACAAGGTTGGATGACATTTTCTCCAGGATCATGCGATACTTTCCTGGACAGCCGTGCGACACATTGTGGACCCACGAACTATCATACGATCTAGCATATAATAGGTGTGCAATAATTTTAAAGTATCATATGATCTATCACTAAAGAATAATTTGAAAAAATTAAAAATGTGCTTTAAATGCATTAAATGACTGAAATAGCTAGTTTTTTTTGAAAACTTACCAGAGCACCATACTGAGGAGGCCGGTTGTGCAATCGACCGCACTTGAATTGATGTGTGTGGATGAGAATTTTTGTCTACTGAGCCATAGCTTCTCTCAAATCTCTCAAAGTTCTCAAATTCACAAAAGACAAATGAATTTGAAAATGACCTTTTCACCCTTTATATAGCATTTTGACTTTTTGACCTAATTTTTAAAACATCTCAAAATTTCATGAAAACTACACCCCTGGCTAATGTCGATGTCTTGGATCCATTTTTGAGGTCAAAATTGAAATCTGAGTTCATTTAGATAGTCAAAATCACATTTTAAAATTTCTCCTTCTTCTAGTCTTTCATTCATCTCCTTCACTTCATCTCCTTGAGGTTTTGACTTCATTTTTATCCTATATCTTTCTTAGTCAAACCTAGTCAAACTGGGGCATATCTTCACTACTTGATGGTCATTCTATCATCTTTCATCTTTGATTATGATTTCTAGTGATTTGATCATGTTTCTCTCACTTCTGCATTCCCTCTATTTCATTTCAATTTCGATCACGAGGGGGTAGTACCTATCAAACTTCAATCCTTGATTCAACTTTATCAAACCTATCAATTAAACCTTTCTTGAGACTTGACAATTACCTATTTATAGGGGTGTTGGCCTTGTCTTCTTCAAATCAGCTTATCTTGGTCCTGATGTGTTCCCATCCATCGATCACATGTTGTAATGTCTCCTTTCTGGTTGGCTTAAGAATTTAGGACAATTACTTTGAATTCTCTCTTCTCATAGACTTATATAGTTGACAATGAATAGATATTGCTAAGATTTCCAAGAACAATATAGAATAGTTGTTCTTACTACTATCTTCTATGTTAATTTACCATATATATAAACTTTGTCAATTCAATGTTATAGAGTTGTCTTGTTGTTCCAATATAGCTACAGGAATTATTTAATAAATCTCTTTTTTTTTTCCTGATCAAATATAATCTTATGAGATGCTGAAGAATGATGATGCACCCTTTGAATGATTCACTAGGTCAAATTGATTGATTATCTAATTTCTTGGATGATTATGATTTTTGGCGACCTATGATATATCTTCATCAATATACAAAGAGGAATGTGTTAGGCCCAGTGAGACCTTCTGATCTATATGAGTACTTTGATGTTAATGACCCCTCTCTTATTCTGTTCCACTCAACTTATTCATAGCGCCGATAATCATTCACTATATAATACCTAATGATCTTCAATAAGAGGTGAATGGAAAGTATGAGACTCCACTAGTTGTGATATACTAGAGGTTGCCGAGTATCAATTGTGTACTTGAAATAGATACTCTATGTCTCTCCTTCTCTCCCTGCTATCTTTCAAATTTGCTAACAGGTTTTAAACTCTTTATTAGACTGTAAGTCCCGATGGACTAGTCAAGTCAATGATGTGATAGTATTATTTTTGATTGTGCAAACAATTACCTATGTATTGGTGTTTGTATTGGGTTTCGATCTCTTTTTCTGTGGTGGCTGTTGAATGTGTCCTCTACGTTGATGAGTCCACCTTCTCCGTGTTCACTGTTTGTCCCTCTTAATGGCCATTGTCACCTGTAGCCTATCATTTTTTGTGCTACACATGCTGACTAGAGACCTGTGTCTCCTCTCCATTCTCTATTTGGTTATCTTATATATGCCTATGTTAGTGATTTCTATATGGTCACGACTATTCACTCTAGTCACTCGATATTGGATTCAATATAGTATAGTTCTTTTATATTTATATTAGTAATATAATGACAATCCATTATATATAATTATAATATATCAAATAATGATAATAAGTAAAATATATTATATATCTATCTTATTATTGATTATTATATTATTAATTATTATTATTATTTATTATTATATTTTTATATTCATTAATATAATATTATATTGATTGATATTATTAATTTATTTAATAATATTATTAATTTCAATATCTTAATTTTATTATCATTCTTTATTTACTAATATTTTATTATTTAATTATTATTAGAATTCTATTTGAAATAGGGACATGATACATGTCTGGGTAGTTTTGTGATCCCAAATCGATCTCACACTTCAAATTCATTCTTTGTCTACATGTGTTCCCATGAAGATCACACATTAGTCAAAGAGGGGCAAATGTATGCACCCTAAAATGGTCGCCTAGACTTTGGGCCCCATTCTTCAATTTATCAATTTCCTAAATCAATGCTTTGCAATATTTTTAATCAAATCAATTTCCTTGATCGAATCCTAATTCTATCATTTATTCGATTATATTCTATGGGTTAACCATTTTATCCTAAGTCTTTATTTAATTAAAAGGAATTCCCTCCCCTTTTATTAAATAAAAAGCCCCTACTTACCTCTTATCCTAAGTTGCACAAATAAAGCATTATTCCTATTTTATAAAAAGAACAAAAGGTCTTTTTGTCTCACATGGGGCACAAAATTCAACACTTCTTTCTCATTGGAGGATATTTGTGCACAAGGATTGATACCACTTTCAAACTCCACCCTTGATCAAATCTTTTGCCTCTTAATCTCCATGGTCCATTTATCTTTAAAAGGAGAGCTCTTTTCTCATTCAAAGGATCCACTCTTGATGCTAATGTTGTGTTGCAAGTTTTCTTGGTGACTTTGGAGCTTTGGAGATCTTGTTGCATTTTAGTCTTCATACTTGCATTATAGCTTAGTTTTCATTGCATTCTTAGCTTAGTTCCTTTCATGTTCTAGCTTAATTCACACAACTTAATTAGTAAAGGCTTGTAATACTCTCATTTTCATGGCATAGTTGCATTTTTTCATTCTCATTCTAGTATAGTTTGCATTACATATTTCATTTGTGATTCTTGAAGATATTGGCATTCTTGCCCTTGTCTCTTTGAATCTCCCATTGCATGGTTTACTAGCAATGTTGCATGCTTAATAGCTCTAGCTGAGAACCCTCTAAACACCCTTGCACTCCATGCCTAGGGAGCTCTAATTCACTTTCTCAAAGCTTACAATTCATGGATGTTCTTGGAACCAAAGACTTAGAGAAGTGCACATTTTGAGTGTACAATGATTATGATGATGTTGGTGTTAATGTCTTAAATTTATTTCACTTATTGATGTTTGCCTAGATTGAATTTTGAATTGCTAGGTTGGAGAACGCTTTCAAATTTTAGGGTTTGTTCTACATGATACTCTTAATTACATCTCAAATGAAACTCAACATATTTTTGATGCTGGGCGACCCACTACAGAAACTCATCTGCAGGTGAAATTTAATGTTGTAAATCTTGGCATTGTTAATGTTATTACTTTTCCTCATGTTTCATATTTGTGAAAATATTTCTTGGCACTATGTTCTTTTTCAATTCCTATATTTTAAGGTTTTTAGATCATTAACTTAAGCATTACATGTCTTTGTTCAAATTTTATTCTAACACTATATTATATCTTATTTTAACACTATATTATATCTTATTTTAACATTATATTATATCTTATTCTTATTACATGCTAAACTGATAAAGGTTTTATGGGCATTTAATCTGCAATTACTAATAGAATAAGCATATTATTACTATGCTTAATGTTCCATTTAAATGCATTTAACACAAAAAACAAATTTACAAAACTGAACCAATTGCATGTTTACAACAAAGATGTGTTGAGGAGTTTGCTCCTTGTTTAATGTTAATTGTTCCTACACAATCCACTCATACAACAATGAAATGCTACGTGGAAGGGATGGTTGATAGTGTTCCTTGAGGGAAGGGGGACCATGATAGACTTGTTATCATTTTATTGTGTATTTCCAATATGTTTAGTTGTAGAGTAGATGAGAAGAATGAAGGATCACTCACTGATTGCATGATAACTCAGTTTTGAAGGGTCACTGATTGAGGGGAAAATCAAGGTTCGGATGATTGGGCCATTGGAGGACCCTATTTCTTTGTATTAATTTCTATTCAAATTGGATGCATGGATTTCTTGTGAATTATCAGCTATTATGTATCCTGCAACTGCATCCATAAATTTGCATATACTTCTCTAGGGTTGTAAGCCACTTAGACATCAAAATAGAGAAACAAAATCAAAATCTTTCTTTGTCCTATTTTCTTTTACCAAAGTCTCAACTATCAATGATACAATACAAATGATGCCTAGCTAGAAGCTCACGGGCTGTCCATTTGATAACCACAATCAACATTTCAAAAAAATGGATATCCAAACATTTGAAAACCAATGGCATGCTTACAACAAAGGTCTAATAAAACTCCCAAAAATTCTTAAACATACTTTATTTGATATGATGAATTCTTAAACAATTAAGGTTGGAGTAGACATAGTTATCACACATTTTTTTATGTGGTACAAAGAAAATTTGGCTAGGTCAAGTCTTCCTTCGTGCTAGCAGTCTATAGAATTAGACCTTTATTAAAAATTGATCATATCAGATAACTAGTATGTTTAAGAATTGTTGGGACTGGTCCTTTGGCATTTATTAAATAGAATAGAATTTTCAGCATATTATTATCATTCTATTTCTTTTTTGTAAACATGCCATCGGTTCAGTTTTTTAACTTCACTATTGTATGAGTGGATTGTGCAGGAATAGCTAATATTAAATAAGGAGCAAACTCCTCAACACATCTTGGAAACCATTGAATTCAATAATAAATAAAACCTAACACCAACACTATTCCTTCCATTCACTTCTACCAAGAATAAAGCATTTAATCCATTCAACATTACATATAATCATTAGTCAATTACATTTCCTAACTGTGTAGAGGAACAACCACGACCAAAATGATCAAAACTACTTTCACCCTTACACAAGCTATTCCAAACTTCAATTAAAATGAGAAATATGCTATATCAAATCATTCATATTCAAAGTAACCATTTGAAGGATCATTTTGTCAATGAACCCTCTGACTATACCCCTACGACAGAGAAAGGAAACCTCAAAATAGAGAAAGGAAACTTAGTAAAACCAATCTATGCCATTGTTTGTGAGGGTACAGTCATGATAAGTGATTCTCCATACATGTAAGATTGTCTTTAAATACTTTATTGATCTCTTCTAAACATTAACCAAATCAAACCTACATTTGAATCCACACACAATAACCCCAAAATGAATGGTTTTGTATCCTTTAATGAATCTCAGTCACTAGTAGTGCATGGACAGTCAAACTAGTAGTCTCCAAACAATTCAATAAGTGACTAGATTGTATTTAATACACAGTATTCCTTCCATTGACTTCTACCAAGAATAAAGCATTTAACCCATTCAACATTACATATAATCATTAGACAGTTACATTTCCTGATTGTGTACTAGAGGAAAAGTCACAACCAAAATGATCCAAACATTTGAAAATAGTGAATCGATATCCTTGAGCACAAGCACCAATAACATCAAATAATGGAGATAATGCATGGGCTAGGGCACAACACCAATAGAATGTGGTCACTTCAGAGAGCATTCATGATCAAATAAAATGCAATACATTCAAAATTTGCGGTCATATATTATGCCAGATGCTCAAAAGATGAAGTAATCACATACCTTCTCTTGCACTTAGCTTTCACTCCTCTATCCAATCAAAATAAAAATGATGAGGTTGTTTCACTTTCTTTTTCATAGCCAAATCCTCCTTGTACCACACGAAGAACATGCCATTGGTTTAGTTTTGTAAATTTGTTTTTTGTGTAATTAGTAATTGGCAGATTAAATGCAGATAACACCTTTATCAGTTTAATTAGCATGTTATTATTATTAGATAAAGTATGTTTAAGAATTGTTGGGACTGGTCCTTCTACATGTATTAAACATAATAGATTATTCAGCGTATTATTATCAATCTATTTCATTGTTCTAAACATGCCATTGGTTCATTTTGGTAGATTTTTTTTTGTGTTAAATGCATTTTTCAAGAGGGGTCTTGTTCTGAGGAGATTCATGAAGATTGTGCACCTCAAAAACCAATTCATAAGGTACCAATCATGTTTTCTATTCACTTATATTTTTGGATTGGTAAATCTCCTTATAAGTTTCATGTCCTTTCTTTTAATTACGATGGATGAGATATATATCTTACATTTAAAATTTAACTTCTTTACATTTTAGAACATGTAGTGTGTTTTTTGAGGATTTTACCAAATCAACTTTTAACATAAACTGAAAACACCAATCTGATATCTTACCCTTTCAACTTGACAAAATATTTGCATTTGACCAATAACTACAAGCAACTGAATGATAAATCCACATACTCGTATCTTTCAAAAATACCTGGAACATTAAAAAGATGGCTAAGTGGCTGCCGCCATGATTTTTATCTACTATATATGGGAAAAAAGTACCAAAAAGAATCGAATAGAAAACATGATTGGTCATTTCAGAGAGCATTCATGATCAAATAAAATGCAATGCCTTCTCTCGCACTCGATCAACTTTCACCAGCTTGTTTTCTCCCACTCCTTTTCTCTACAATTGAAATAAAAATGATTTGGATTTTTCAAAATAGTGAATCGATATAATTGAGCACAAGCACCAATAACATCAACTATTCTGAACTGTGGGTACCCTAATGTTGGAAAGAGTTCTTTTATTAATAAGATTACTCTGCAAGCTTGAAGAAGCGATATATTTTGGCAAATGAAGAGTGGAAAGATGATGATATTCCTGAGATCATTGATGGACACAATTTTATAGATAGAATGGGAAGACATATTTCTATCCTGGCCCTAGATCCTTCAACAATTGGGGTAGGATCGAGACCCAGGCTAAAAAGATGTCTTCCTTTCTATTGTGGAATTATCCCTTCTTTTGCCTCCACTCATTCCTCTTCTAAAAAATGGTTATCTAGAAACATTGGATACCGTTTCTCATCGATGCATGAAATGTACTAGTGATCGTATGAAATTACTTTAGGCCTCCAGTATTGATGAGATGTACAAGTGTAAAATGTTTTTGCGAGACTGGGATCGATTTGTGCAGTGTACATAAATGCAAGGTGGTGATTATTCTCGATGATCGATAGGTATAAGTCTTCCAGGCCTTACCCAGTAGCTAGGACTAAAGATAACACAGCTCAAGAGACCATCATAGGTTGTCTCGTTGGTCTATATTACTGATAGAATGTTTTACCTTTCATTAGCTCATCAAATCTGGGGATTTGAAAGAATTTAATAGAATATTTTCATGACAATGTATATTATTTAGGTTGACATTGCATGAATTTATCTACTTCGTGCACTTGTAGACTATGAGGATGACGATAAAGAAGCATCTCCTCCCATGGCCATGCTTCTTTATCACCATCCTCATAGTCTACAAGTGTGCGAAGTAGATAAATTCATGCAACGTCAACTTAAATAATATACATTGTCATGAAAATATTCTATTAAATTCTTTCAAATCCCTAGATTTGATGAGCTAATGAAAGGTAAAAGATTTTGTCAATAATATAGATCGAAGGAAGAGACAACCTATGATGGTCTCTTGAGTTGTCTTATCTTTAATGTGCATATTTGTCAATTTTTTGACACTTTATAATTCATTCCAATGGAAGTGCTATACATCTGACAAATACAATGTCAGAGAAAAATAATTTATGACAATTCTTGTGATTATAATGCTATATGTCCAACAGGGAAACTTGTCAGAGATATGTTGTACTACCGTCGCTCTTTTGACAATTAAAATGTCATAGATATCAAATTTTTGACAAAATATTTTGATAGTAATGCTATGTCACCGATGGGTTTATCTATCAAAAGTTGGTGGTAGATCCATTGCTATTCCAACAGTTCTAATGTCGGAAATGATATCTTTTTGACAGTTAGTTCCAACAATGATTGTATATTTTCGATAGGTTTTTGTGTCAGAATTCTGATAGATGGACTATAGGAAATGCCATAACAAAGTTGTTATCATGTGCAAGTTTTTGACATAAAGGAGTGTCCGTAAACTGATAGATGTCTCTTCCATTGCAATTTCCAGCACAAAAAATGTGACAAACACATGTGTCAAAATGCTGACAAATTAGCATTGCAAATCTGACAAATGGCCATCAAAATTTGACCTCAAATGTACTAGTGTCAAATAATAGTCTTGAATTATTCAACAGTGATCCCTAAGAGATGTGATAGATCTCTATCATTTTCTGGTGACTGGGAAAGGGTATAATTCTCAATCATATACCATGAAGCTTGCTTGACAACAATCCATATTGAGTGCAGTACCAAATCTTAAACCTGTCTCCAAAATGAGTCTTCACAAGACATACATTCTTCAAATTTTTCACCATTAGAAAGAAAAACAAAAAAATGCTTCTCATGTAGAACATCATCTAAAAGCGAGAAGCCTACTTGAGATGATAGAAATTCCTCCATCCTTTGATGTCGCCAACCTCCAGAACTGAAGGTTCAAGGCACAAGAGTGGGATTAATAGGAGACTCAAAATCATTCACAACCTCTCCATCATCTGATGTGTCCTCATTTTCAATGCAATCATCATTTCCTTCTCTAGATTGTTCTTTGATTTTTCCTTTAAGACCATCACTAGCTCTAGCTCTACAAATCCATGTTGTGTGTCCCTTTTTCTTACAGTAAAAACATCTATTGTCTCTTCTATTGTTATTTGTTTTTAAGTATGTTATGAATATAATGCTTGATCTATTTGATGAGCTTCTTCTATGACTTCCTTTGTCCTGTTTTCTTCTGCTAGAAGGGTTGAAATCAAATCCTCTAGAGTTTGGGAAGTGAGTTGACTTAGCATAAAGACAACATTACTATATTTGGAAGATAAGCTATTTAACAAGATGGCCTTAGCATCATCATCATCAATAGGAGCCTTAACTTCTACAAGTTGTCTAATGAGAGACCTTAAATTACTTATATGATTGGACATTGTGATCCCATTTTCCATTTTGAATCTAAACAGTTGAATTTTGAGAGAAATATTTTTATTGAAAGATTTTCATCCAAATAGCTTGTTTAAATTATCCCAAATCTCAATAGAAGTGTTATCTAGATCTACGTGATGAAGCTCATAATCTGTAAGAGAAAGACCAATAATAGCCTTGGCTTTATCATTTCTACCATTCCACTTCAATAGTTTATTTGCATCTGTGGGTGGTTTTTATGTTTTGCTTACTATGCCCCATAGGTTTTTATTCATCAATTGCATTTGGATTTTTATTCTCCATGTATGAAAATTGAAACCAGAGTATTTATCTAATGTAAACTCCATGTCAAGCCACTACAATCCAAATCAACAATTTTAAAAATGCAAGTGTGCTCACCTAAAGAAGTTGGAGACTTTTGTTAGAAATCATTTTTCTACAATGACGTCCTAAAAAATCAGCATTTCATGCTATGAGTGCCCACTATTGGAAGAAATGGGTCACTTTAAGAAATGGCTGCAAGTCTACCAACACTTCATTCTACCAACACAGTTTTGTCCTCCATTTCCTAGTGCTATCTATCTCAGGAATAATCCACATATTCCACAAATCAATCCCAAGGTCACGCCATTATCTTGAGCCCAATAATCCATCAATAATCCTTCACGCTATACACATTACTCTATTTTTCTTGTACATGAATCAAAATTTCATACCTTCATCACAGATTGAGACTAAACTCCATTACCATGCGGGTCTGTACATATGATAACATGTTGTTACGTTTCCTCTCACTCGCGAAAATGCACAAGATAACAATCTTAAAGATCTTCGGCGCTTTCCACCAGCGAGAAAAAATGAATGAATGCTATGGTGGTGCTCTAGGTGCCCATCATTCCTATTGGTGCCCAAAAATGATGCATCACTTTTGGCCAACTGACAGGTACACACTAATACCTCTGCAATTCTAGCTTAATCAAGCCAAGGCTGGTAGGCATAAATTCACTTTAAACTATCGAATTCTCTATGTTGCACAACTGCATACATAAATAAATAAATTTCCTCCCAAGGTGGTGAATGTTCCTTGGAGGAAAGAACAAATCCTCTAATAATCTCTATTCTATAAATCTTGACTAAAGTGGATGAAACTAAGGACTCAAAAGTAATATTTTTGAAATAATGATTATATAATCTACAAAACACAAAGTATGAACCAAATGACAATTTCCAAATTATAGTTAGATCAATGCTTTCTAAATACTTGGGCTACAAAGTCATAAAAATTTCAATCCTACATACAATCAGAGACAGTTTTAAGCTAACTCACTCCTGTAAAGCGAGACCATCACCTTACAAGCTTCTATTGAAACAAAATTTAAAACAACTTATACAATAGGTCCTATGGTTTTTAACCCAACTTAAGAGCCCGAAAGAAAATAGTAACAGGTTCTCAGACCATGCTACCATTATTCAAATTGTACAAATTAGTCATAAATGAATGCATCAAATAGAAAAACACAGTAGGATACCCTAGTTCATAGAGTAATCAGAAAGACTAACTGAAAACATATAACTTATAACCACAAATAAAAAAGAAGAGCACTTATCTTTATTAATGTTGAAAAAAATAGTACATTAGAGTTCATATTAAAGTTTTGATTGAATTATATCCTATGAAAATATATCTTGTATTGTATTTTCTCTCTTTATATTTTAAATTATGTATATATACATGTTTGAGTGGTTTTAACACCTCTTTAGGGTGAAAAGACACACCCTTATTACAAATTGTTTTGAAAAAATTATAAACTACCTAAAAAATAACTACCTAACTTTCGGATTTGGGCTTGGTTGAAAATCCATAACACCTCGTGGAAAGATAATATTTTCAATGGAGATAGGAAATTTGATTTCCCGAACTGGGTCTTTTTTAGATTTTTAAAATTCAACCATCTTCTGCCTCTGTCGACATCATCTTGGCAGCAGGTTGAAATTCTAGCATTTTCTGAAGGCTTTGATCATAGATTTTTTATTGTTCTTGTCACAGAGCTTCCTTCCATAATATCTAAACCTTTTAATTGAAAACTAGGGTAATATTTTATCCCATTTCATGTACTCCATAATTAATTATTGGGCATGGAGTTTAAGAGGCCATTTTTTAGGCTTTTATCACTATATAGGACTCCAAATTTTGCCAAAAATTTAGAGCTCCAACAGTTCCACCAACAAGAAATGGTGATTACATCATGTGTGCTCCGGTCTCCAGCCTTCCACAAGTGTGTTCTACCATAACCGATCATTGCTTTTCATGTTTTAGGATCTCCCTTGGATCGAGATCAATTCCTTGCACATTGAATAGGATATGACAACCAACGCCTGGCTTTCAAAATGATATTTAATATCATTCTACGGCTCCCATCACAAATAACACTGTAAGTGGATATTCTTGGAAATGATTGTCTCTACATGGGCACGAACTATCAGCCTCCTCTATGTGGGCATAGTTAGTTTCACTAACTTCCCACAACCATTGTGTCAGTCTGATCTGCCAGCCTGATCAAAGATGGCTAATCCAATTACACAACAAATCCATTGTTAGTTTCAATCCATTTGTTATCTCTGATACCAAATGAAGGAATTGAAAATTAGAGACATTATTCGATAACCCAGAGGAGTTTTATACAATGCTAGATAGTTACTAGATGGTAACTAATTGTCATGTAGTTGGACAACTTTACAATATACCGGTTATACAATGTATTACGCCAACAAAAAATTGGATAAGAGTTAACAATTTTTTAGTTTTGAGTTGTATTATTGAGGGACTACCTTGAGGATTTCAATTTCCTATGTTGGTGTGATTGCTTATAAAATTTGGATGCATTGTGGAGGCCGACATCAGTAACAGGTTTTAGGTTTGTTCAACTGACCTAGATATGTATATGAGATGAAATAAAAAATTTAAAAATGTTGTTAGATGTTGCGATGATAGTGATCATTAAAGGAAATTTTTTTATGTTTAGAGTAGTGATTTGAGTAGTACTGAAGTTGATATGTCAGGAAAAGTGTGCTACATTGAGATCATTCTTATTGAGTTCATTTTCAAGGAAAGTTATAATAGGATTGTAGTCAAAATACTCTAACAAGGTTACTCTTAATAGGGTATGCAAGATTCTAACAGGTTTGAAGAGTAAATTCTGAAACCAAGTGACTCTCAAAAGGAGATTTGAATCCCCTAATAGAGAAGAGGAGTTTGTAATAGCTTCTAATTGGGATATATATACTCTTAAATGAGTATACCCTTAGTAGGGTTTTATAATGCTCCTAATAGGGTAGATCTTATTGATTCACTATTGATATTAGCAATTGATAATTCCAACCATAGTTTTTTCCTCTAAAAAGGTTTTCCACACAAAAATATTAGTGTTTTTGTGTTGATTATGTATGGATGTTTTATGTGTTATGCTTCTATGTTATATTTACATTTCCATGTTGGTTAATCTATGTAAGTTTATGAAAATATGTTGTAGATCTATGGTTCTAGTGATTCATATTCTCCCTCTATATGCCTTATAAAATTAATAAATATGAGCACATCTAATATATGTCATCAATGGTGATGTATTCCTAGGTTTTGGGCATAATTTTTAATTGGAGCTCAAAGTAGGGTTTTTCTCCAGGGATTTCTTTTTGTGGTCAAACTGGATCAAATCTAAGTCCTAAAACAATGGAGTAAAATATTAAAGGACCTTGTAACTCCTCATTTTGGTAACTAGAACATCCATAATCAACATTCATATGCAAGCAATTTTTTTAACTAGGATTTCTAGTTTTCAAAAGAGAAAGAGAAACGTGATTTAATATTTGAAGGCAAGCACCTAAGATTAAGATCTGACTTCTCCAATTCATCAAGATAATCCTAATTCAAGGATACATTCTCTAATTTATATAAGCTTCTTTGCAATAATGATTGAGTGGAGGAGTTCTCAATCAACCAAGAAGATACATTATTTCACCCAACTCTCTCCTTCTTTGCATGTAATTATCAAGAATATGTAGATTGAAGATCTGGGAGAAAAAATCATAGATCTATCCATTTTTGAGGGAATATTTGATTCTTCATAATATTCTGAGGTTGACTCTTTTTGTTTCAAGTACATTCAAGCATCTTCAAGGGTATGACTAATTTATACATTCGTACATTAGGGTTTAAGAAAGATAAATCTATAATTTTCCTACTTATTTAATTTTGTTCATGTAATTTCATTTCCTATTTCAAGATTGATTATTTTATAGGAGTTTGATCGAGGAAAACCCCCTTAGACAACCTTTTCCCTATTTCTCTATGTGTAAGAACAAGTTACAAAGCTGTCAGATCAATCTTGGAAGGTCAAGTACAATGAGAGGATCTATAAAAAATTTAGATGAAAACAATAAGAAAACATTGTCACTCTTGTTATGTTTTAGAAATACATCGCCACTACTATCACGTTGCTTCCATTTTGAGCTCATATTTTCCTGATAGGTTAGACTTGATTAATGGTTTCAATTTTTATAAATTTCCACTCATTATTAATTTGTATCAGTCTATTTTTATTAGTTTTATAGTAACCTTTCTAATAAATCATTTACCTTACTTTATCACTCTCATTTCATTCAACTACATCATTTAGTGAAGCAAAACCAGTGTGCTCGTTTAGAGATTGAGTCACCTCTTCATTCTATTAAGGGAATTCTTCCTTTCTAATGTGCAATTAATGAAAAGAGAGTTAATTACACTTCCATATCTCATTACCATTGCTTTTGAACTTTTATTATTGTCCAAGGTAAAACTATTTGAGTGCTATAAAACCAAATTTCTATGAAGAGTAGATTTTTTAGTCTTTTTTCTATTTTATTTATTTTTAAAATTTTTATGCGTCTTAATAAAATTAAGAAACTATTTTATAGGGATTAAAATAATAATTAAATAAGACTAAATTAAAATATAAAAGACATAAGCTTCACTATGATATTTTACTCAATTAATATAAACAATTAGGTCAATTCATTACAATAATTACCATTAATACTTTATTATAATTTAATTAAGTTTATTCATAAATTTTTATGTTTATATAATAATTTAAAAATAAATCTATATTCTCGAGATATAATTTTATATCAAATATTATAGAACAATAAATGTTATATTAATATTTTTAAATTTTTTATAAGTAATTTATACTTTAAGTGTCATACATGTTAAATTATATATAAGATATTATTTTAATATATTAATCAATGTATAACTTAGTATAATATAAATCATATTATTTATAATTTAAAATGGCCAAATATACTAAACTAATAGTATACTCATACTAATTTATATTACTTACCTCAATCGCTATCTTTCTCCATCTCCATTTCTCTCCACCTCCCTCTATTACTTCTCTATTACTTTCTTATATTTCACTCCTCTCTCTCTCTCTCTCTCTCTCTCTATATATATATATATATATATATATATATATATATATAGATATATAGATATATACATATATGTATATATATGTACATATATATACATATATATACATATATATACATATATATACATATATATATATATATATATATATATATATATATATATATATCTATATATATATATATATATATATATATGTATGTATGTATGTATGTATGTATGTATGTATGTATGTATGTATGTATGAGCACAAGCACCAATAACATCAAATAATGGAGATAATGCATGGGCTAGAGCACAACACCAATAGAATTCAGTCACTTCAGAGAGCATTCATGATCAAATAAAATGCAATACATTCGAAATTTGCGGTCATATATTATGCCAGATGCTCAAAAGATGAAGTAATCACATACCTTCTCTTGCACTTAGCTTTCACTCCTCTATCCAATCAAAATAAAAATGATGAGGTTGTTTCACTTTTTTTTTCATAGCCAAATCCTCCTTGTACCACACGAAGAACATGCCATTGGTTCAATTTTGTAAATTTGTTTTTTGTGTAATTAGTAATTGGCAGATTAAATGCAGATAACACCTTTATCAGTTTAATTAGTATGTCATTATCATATCAGATAAATTATGTTTAAGAATTGTTGGGACTGGTCCTTCTGCGTGTATTAAACATAATAGATTATTCAGCATATTATTATCAATCTATTTCATTGTTCTAAACATGCCATTGGTTCATTTTTGTAGATTTTCTTTTGTGTTAAATGCATTTTTCATGAGGGGTCTTGTTCTGAGGAGATTCATGAAGATTGTGCACCTCAAAAATGATTTCATAAGGTACCAATCATGTTTTCTATTCACTTATATTTTTGGATTGGTAAATATCCTTATAAGTTTCATGTCCTTTCTTTTGATTACGATGGATGAGATATATATCTTACATTTAAAATTCAACTTCTTTACATTTTAGAACATGTAGTGTGTTTTTTGAGGATTTTACCAAATCAACTTTTAGCATAAACCAAAAACACCAATCTGATATCTTACCCTTTCAACTTGACAAAATATTTGCATTTGACCAATAACTGCAAGCAACTGAATGATAAATCCACATACTCATATCTTTCTAAAATACATGGAACATTAAAAAGATGGCTAAGTGGCTGCCGCCATGATTTTTATCTACTATATATGGGAAAAAAGTACCAAAAAGAATCGAATAGAAAACATGATTGGTCATTTCAGAGAGCATTCATGATCAAATAAAATGCAATGCCTTCTCTTGCACTCGATCAACTTTCACTAGCTTGTTTTCTCCCACTTCTTTTCTCTACAAATGAAATAAAAATGATTTGGCCGTTTCAAAATAGTGAATTGATATCATTGAGCACAAGCACCAATAACATCAACTATTCTGATCTGTGGGTACCCTAATCTTGGAAAGAGTTCTTTTATTAATAAGATTACTCTGCAAGCTTGAAGAAGCGATATATTTTGGCAAATGAAGAGTGGAAAGATGATGATATTCCTGAGATCATTGATGGACACAATTTTATAGATAGAATGGGAAGACATATTTCTATCCTGGCCCTAGATCCTTCAATAATTAGGGTAGGATCGAGACCCAGGCTAAAAAGATGTCTTCCTTTCTATTGTGGAATTATCCCTTCTTTTGCCTCCACTCATTCCTCTTCTAAAAAATGGTTATCTAGAAACTTTGGATACTGTTTCTCATCCATGCATGAAATGTACTAGTGATCGTATGAAATTACTTTAGGCCTCCAGTATTGATGAGATGTACAAGTGTAAAATATTTTTGCAAGACTGGGATCAATTTGTGCAGTGTACATAAATGCAAGGTGGTGATTATTCTCAACGATCGATAGGTATAAGTCTTCCAGGCCTTACCTAGTAGCTAGGACTAAAGATAACACAGCTCAAGAGACCATCATAGGTTGTCTCTTTGGTCTATATTATTGATAGAATGTTTTACCTTTCATTAGCTCATCAAATCTGGGGATTTGAAAGAATTTAATAGAATATTTTCATGACAATGTATATTATTTAGGTTGACATTGCATGAATTTATCTACTTCGTGCACTTGTAGACTATGAGGATGACGATAAAGAAGCATCTCCTCCCATGGCCATGCTTCTTTATCACCATCCTCATAGTCTACAAGTGTGCGAAGTAGATAAATTCATGCAACGTCAACTTAAATAATATACATTGTCATGAAAATATTCTATTAAATTCTTTCAAATCCCCAGATTTGATGAGCTAATGAAAGGTAAAAGATTTTGTCAATAATATAGATCAAAGGAAGAGACAACCTATGATGGTCTCTTGAGTTGTGTTATCTTTAATGTGCATATTTGTCAATTTTTTGACACTTTATAATTCATTCCGATGGAAGTGCTATACATCTGACAAATACAATGTCAGAGAAAAATAATTTATGACAATTCTTGTGATTATAATGCTATATGTCCGACAGGGAAACCTGTCAGAGATATGTTGTACTACCGTCACTCTTTTGACAATTAAAATGTCATAGATATCAAATTTTTGACAAAATATTCTAATAGTAATGCTATGTCACCGATGGGTTTATCTATCAAAAGTTGGTGGCAGATCCATCGCTATTCCAACAGTTCTAATGTCGAAAATGATATCTTTTTGACAGTTAGTTCCGACAGGGATTGTATATTTTTGATAGGTTTTTGTGTCAGAATTCTAATAGATGGACCGTAGGAAATGCCATAACAAAGTTGTTATCATGTGCAAGTTTCTGACATAAAGGAGTGTCCGTAAACTGATAGATGTCTCTTCCATTGCAATTTCCAGCACAAAAAATGTGACAGACACATGTGTCAAAATGCTGACAAATTAGCATTGCAAATCTGACAAATGGCCATCAAAATTTGACCTCAAATGTACTAGTGTCAAATCATAGTCTTGAATTATTCAACAGTGATCCCTAAGAGATGTGATAGATCTCTATCATTTTCTAGTGACTGGGAAAGGTTATAATTCTCAATCATATACCATGAAGCTTGCTTGACAACAATCCATATTGAGTGCAGTACCAAATCTTAAACCTGTCTCCAAAATGAGTCTTCACAAGACATACATTCTTCAAATTTTTCACCATTAGAAAGAAAAACAAAAAAATGCTTCTCATGTAGAACATCATCTAAAAGTGAGAAGCTAACTTGAGATAATAGAAATTCCTCCATCCTTTGATGTCACCAACCTCCAGAACTGAAGGTTCTAGGCACAAGAGTGGGATTAATAGGAGACTCAAAATCATTCACAACCTCTCCATCATCTGATGTGTCCTCATTTTCAATGCAATCATCATTTCCTTCTCTAGATTGTTCTTTGATTTTTCCTTTAAGACCATCACTAGCTCTAGCTCTACAAATCCATGTTGTGTGTCCCTTTTTCTTACAGTAAAAACATCTATTGTCTCTTCTATTGTTATTTGTTTTTAAGTATGTTATGAATATAATGCTTGATCTATTTGATGAGCTTCTTCTATGACTTCCTTTGTCCTGTTTTCTTCTGCTAGAAGGGTTGAAATCAAATCCTCTAGAGTTTGGGAAGTGAGTTGACTTAGCATAAAGACAACATTACTATATTTGGAAGATAAGCTATTTAACAAGATGGCCTTAGCATCATCATCATCAATAGGAGCCTTAACTTCTACAAGTTGTCTAATGAGAGACCTTAAATTACTTATATGATTGGACATTGTGATCCCATTTTCCATTTTGAATCTAAACAGTTGAATTTTGAGAGAAATATTTTTATTGAAAGATTTTCATCCAAATAGCTTGTTTAAATTATCCCAAATCTCAATAGAAGTGTTATCTAGATCTACGTGATGAAGCTCATAATCTGTAAGAGCAAGACCAATAATAGCCTTGGCTTTATCATTTCTACCATTCCAGTTCAATAGTTTATTTGCATCTGTGGGTGGTTTTTATGTTTTGCTTACTATGCCCCATAGGTTTTTATTCATCAATTGCATTTGGATTTTTATTCTCCATGTATGAAAATTGAAACCAGAGTATTTATCTAATGTAAACTCCATGTCAAGCCACTACAATCCAAATCAACAATTTTAAAAATGCAAGTGTGCTCACCTAAAGAAGTTGGAGACTTTTGTTAGAAATCATTTTTCTACAATGACGTCCTAAAAAATCAGCATTTCACGCTATGAGTGCCCACTGTTGGAAGAAATGGGTCACTTTAAGAAATGGCTGCAAGTCTACCAACACTTCATTCTACCAACACAGTTTTGTCCTCCGTTTCCTAGTGCTATCTATCTCAGGAATAATCCACATATTCCACAAATCAATCCCAAGGTCACGCCATTATCTTGAGCCCAATAATCCATCAATAATCCTTCACGCTATACACATTACTCTATTTTTCTTGTACATGAATCAAAATTTCATACCTTCATCACAGATTGAGACTAAACTCCATTACCATGCGGGTCTGTACATATGGTAACATGTTGTTACGTTTCCTCTCACTCGTGAAAATGCACAAGATAACAATCTTAAAGATCTTCGACGCTTTCCACCAGCGAGAAAAAATGAATGAATGCTATGGTGGTGCTCTAGGTGCCCATCGTTCCTATTGGTGCCCAAAAATGATGCATCACTTTTGGCCAACTGACAGGTACACACTAATACCTCTGCAATTCTAGCTTAATCAAGCCAAGGCTGGTAGGCATAAATTCACTTTAAACTATCGAATTCTCTATGTTGCACAACTGCATACATAAATAAATAAATTTCCTCCCAAGGTGGTGAATGTTCCTTGGAGGAAAGAACAAATCCTCTAATAATCTCTATTCTATAAATCTTGACTAAAGTGGATGAAACTAAGGACTCAAAAGTAATATTTTTGAAATAATGATTATATAATCTACAAAACACAAAGTATGAACCAAATGACAATTTCCAAATTATAGTTAGATCAATGCTTTCTAAATACTTGGGCTACAAAGTCATAAAAATTTCAATCCTACATACAATCAGAGACAGTTTTAAGCTAACTCACTCCTGTAAAGCGAGACCATCACCCTACAAGCTTCTATTGAAACAAAATTTAAAACAACTTATACAATAGGTCCTATGGTTTTTAACCCAACTTAAGAGCCCGAAAGAAAATAGTAACAGGTTCTCAGACCATGCTACCATTATTCAAATTGTACAAATTAGTCATAAATGAATGCATCAAATAGAAAAACACAGTAGGATACCCTAGTTCATAGAGTAATCAGAAAGACTAACTGAAAACATATAACTTATAACCACAAATAAAAAAGAAGAGCACTTATCTTTATTAATGTTGAAAAAAATAGTACATTAGAGTTCATATTAAAGTTTTGATTGAATTATATCCTATGAAAATATATCTTGTATTGTATTTTCTCTCTTTATATTTTAAATTATGTATATATACATGTTTGAGTGGTTTTAACACCTCTTTAGGGTGAAAAGACACACCCTTATTACAAATTGTTTTGAAAAAATTATAAACTACCTAAAAAATAACTACCTAACTTTCGGATTTGGGCTTGGTTGAAAATCCATAACACCTCGTGGAAAGATAATATTTTCAATGGAGATAGGAAATTTGATTTCCCGAACTGGGTCTTTTTTAGATTTTTAAAATTCAACCATCTTCTGCCTCTGTCGACATCATCTTGGCAGCAGGTTGAAATTCTAGCATTTTCTGAAGGCTTTGATCATAGATTTTTTATTGTTCTTGTCACAGAGCTTCCTTCCATAATATCTAAACCTTTTAATTGAAAACTAGGGTAATATTTTATCCCATTTCATGTACTCCATAATTAATTATTGGGCATGGAGTTTAAGAGGCCATTTTTTAGGCTTTTATCACTATATAGGACTCCAAATTTTGCCAAAAATTTAGAGCTCCAACAGTTCCACCAACAAGAAATGGTGATTACATCATGTGTACTCCGGTCTCCAGCCTTCCACAAGTGTGTTCTACCATAACCGATCATTGCTTTTCATGTTTTAGGATCTCCCTTGGATCGAGATCAATTCTTTGCACATTGAATAGGATATGACAACCAACGCCTGGCTTTCAAAATGATATTTAATATCATTCTACGGCTCCCATCACAAATAACACTGTAAGTGTATATTCTTGGAAATGATTGTCTCTACATGGGCACGAACTATCAGCCTCCTCTATGTGGGCATAGTTAGTTTCACTAACTTCCCACAACCATTGTGTCAGTCTGATCTGCTAGCCTGATCAAAGATGGCTAATCCAATTACACAACAACTCCATTGTTAGTTTCAATCCATTTGTTATCTCTGATACCAAATGAAGGAATTGAAAATTAGAGACATTATTCGATAACCCAGAGGAGTTTTATACAATGCTAGATAGTTACTAGACGGTAACTAATTGTCATGTAGTTGGACAACTTTACAATATACCGGTTATACAATGTATTACGCCAACAAAAAATTGGATAAGAGTTAACAATTTTTTAGTTTTGAGTTGTATTATTGAGGGACTACCTTGAGGATTTCAATTTCCTATGTTGGTGTGATTGCTTATAAAATTTGGATGCATTGTGGAGGCCGACATCAGTAACAGGTTTTAGGTTTGTTCAACTGACCTAGATATGTATATGAGATGAAATAAAAAATTTAAAAATGTTGTTAGATGTTGCGATGATAGTGATCATTAAAGGAAATTTTTTTATGTTTAGAGTAGTGATTTGAGTAGTACTGAAGTTGATATGTCAGGAAAAGTGTGCTACATTGAGATCATTCTTATTGAGTTCATTTTCAAGGAAAGTTATAATAGGATTGTAGTCAAAATACTCTAACAAGGTTACTCTTAATAGGGTATGCAAGATTCTGACAGGTTTGAAGAGTAAATTCTGAAACCAAGTGACTCTCAAAAGGAGATTTGAATCCCCTAATAGAGAAGAGGAGTTTGTAATAGCTTCTAATTGGGATATATATACTCTTAAATGAGTATACCCTTAGTAGGGTTTTATAATGCTCCTAATAGGGTAGATCTTATTGATTCACTATTGATATTAGCAATTGATAATTCCAACCATAGTTTTTTCCTCTAAAAAGGTTTTCCACACAAAAATATTAGTGTTTTTGTGTTGATTATGTATGGATGTTTTATGTGTTATGCTTCTATGTTATATTTACATTTCCATGTTGGTTAATCTATGTAAGTTTATGAAAATATGTTGTAGATCTATGGTTCTAGTGATTCATATTCTCCCTCTATATGCCTTATAAAATTAATAAATATGAGCACATCTAATATATGTCATCAATGGTGATGTATTCCTAGGTTTTGGGCATAATTTTTAATTGGAGCTCAAAGTAGGGTTTTTCTCCAGGGATTTCTTTTTGTGGTCAAACTGGATCAAATCTAAGTCCTAAAACAATGGAGTAAAATATTAAAGGACCTTGTAACTCCTCATTTTGGTAACTAGAACATCCATAATCAACATTCATATGCAAGCAATTTTTTTAACTAGGATTTCTAGTTTTCAAAAGAGAAAGAGAAACGTGATTTAATATTTGAAGGCAAGCACCTAAGATTAAGATCTGACTTCTCCAATTCATCAAGATAATCCTAATTCAAGGATACATTCTCTAATTTATATAAGCTTCTTTGCAATAATGATTGAGTGGAGGAGTTCTCAATCAACCAAGAAGATACATTATTTCACCCAACTCTCTCCTTCTTTGCATGTAATTATCAAGAATATGTAGATTGAAGATCTGGGAGAAAAAATCATAGATCTATCCATTTTTGAGGGAATATTTGATTCTTCATAATATTCTGAGGTTGACTCTTTTTGTTTCAAGTACATTCAAGCATCTTCAAGGGTATGACTAATTTATACATTCGTACATTAGGGTTTAAGAAAGATAAATCTATAATTTTCCTACTTATTTAATTTTGTTCATGTAATTTCATTTCCTATTTCAAGATTGATTATTTTATAGGAGTTTGATCGAGGAAAACCCCCTTAGACAACCTTTTCCCTATTTCTCTATGTGTAAGAACAAGTTACAAAGCTGTCAGATCAATCTTGGAAGGTCAAGTACAATGAGAGGATCTATAAAAAATTTAGATGAAAACAATAAGAAAACATTGTCACTCTTGTTATGTTTTAGAAATACATCGCCACTACTATCACGTTGCTTCCATTTTGAGCTCATATTTTCCTGATAGGTTAGACTTGATTAATGGTTTCAATTTTTATAAATTTCCACTCATTATTAATTTGTATCAGTCTATTTTTATTAGTTTTATAGTAACCTTTCTAATAAATCATTTACCTTACTTTATCACTCTCATTTCATTCAACTACATCATTTAGTGAAGCAAAACCAGTGTGCTCATTTAGAGCTTGAGTCACCTCTTCATTCTATTAAGGGAATTCTTCCTTTCTAATGTGCAATTAATGAAAAGAGAGTTAATTACACTTCCATATCTCATTACCATTGCTTTTGAACTTTTATTATTGTCCAAGGTAAAACTATTTGAGTGCTATAAAACCAAATTTCTATGAAGAGTAGATTTTTTAGTCTTTTTTCTATTTTATTTATTTTTAAAATTTTTATGCGTCTTAATAAAATTAAGAAACTATTTTATAGGGATTAAAATAATAATTAAATAAGACTAAATTAAAATATAAAAGACATAAGCTTCACTATGATATTTTACTCAATTAATATAAACAATTAGGTCAATTCATTACAATAATTACCATTAATACTTTATTATAATTTAATTAAGTTTATTCATAAATTTTTATGTTTATATAATAATTTAAAAATAAATCTATATTCTCGAGATATAATTTTATATCAAATATTATAGAACAATAAATGTTATATTAATATTTTTAAATTTTTTATAAGTAATTTATACTTTAAGTGTCATACATGTTAAATTATATATAAGATATTATTTTAATATATTAATCAATGTATAACTTAGTATAATATAAATCATATTATTTATAATTTAAAATGGCCAAATATACTAAACTAATAGTATACTCATACTAATTTATATTACTTACCTCAATCGCTATCTTTCTCCATCTCCATTTCTCTCCACCTCCCTCTATTACTTCTCTATTACTTTCTTATATTTCACTCCTCTCTCTCTCTCTCTCTATATATATATATATATATATATATATATATATATATATAGATATATAGATATATACATATATGTATATATATATACATATATATACATATATATACATATATATACATATATATACATATATATACATATATATATATATATCTATATATATATATATATATATATGTATGTATGTATGTATGTATGTATGTATGTATGTATGTATGTATGTATGTATGTATGAGCACAAGCACCAATAACATCAAATAATGGAGATAATGCATGGGCTAGAGCACAACACCAATAGAATGCAGTCACTTCAGAGAGCATTCATGATCAAATAAAATGCAATACATTCGAAATTTGCGGTCATATATTATGCCAGATGCTCAAAAGATGAAGTAATCACATACCTTCTCTTGCACTTAGCTTTCACTCCTCTATCCAATCAAAATAAAAATGATGAGGTTGTTTCACTTTTTTTTTCATAGCCAAATCCTCCTTGTACCACACGAAGAACATGCCATTGGTTCAATTTTGTAAATTTGTTTTTTGTGTAATTAGTAATTGGCAGATTAAATGCAGATAACACCTTTATCAGTTTAATTAGTATGTCATTATCATATCAGATAAATTATGTTTAAGAATTGTTGGGACTGGTCCTTCTGCGTGTATTAAACATAATAGATTATTCAGCATATTATTATCAATCTATTTCATTGTTCTAAACATGCCATTGGTTCATTTTTGTAGATTTTCTTTTGTGTTAAATGCATTTTTCATGAGGGGTCTTGTTCTGAGGAGATTCATGAAGATTGTGCACCTCAAAAATGATTTCATAAGGTACCAATCATGTTTTCTATTCACTTATATTTTTGGATTGGTAAATATCCTTATAAGTTTCATGTCCTTTCTTTTGATTACGATGGATGAGATATATATCTTACATTTAAAATTCAACTTCTTTACATTTTAGAACATGTAGTGTGTTTTTTGAGGATTTTACCAAATCAACTTTTAGCATAAACCGAAAACACCAATCTGATATCTTACCCTTTCAACTTGACAAAATATTTGCATTTGACCAATAACTGCAAGCAACTGAATGATAAATCCACATACTCGTATCTTTCTAAAATACATGGAACATTAAAAAGATGGCTAAGTGGCTGCCGCCATGATTTTTATCTACTATATATGGGAAAAAAGTACCAAAAAGAATCGAATAGAAAACATGATTGGTCATTTCAGAGAGCATTCATGATCAAATAAAATGCAATGCCTTCTCTTGCACTCGATCAACTTTCACTAGCTTGTTTTCTCCCACTTCTTTTCTCTACAAATGAAATAAAAATGATTTGGCCGTTTCAAAATAGTGAATTGATATCATTGAGCACAAGCACCAATAACATCAACTATTCTGATCTGTGGGTACCCTAATCTTGGAAAGAGTTCTTTTATTAATAAGATTACTCTGCAAGCTTGAAGAAGTGATATATTTTGGCAAATGAAGAGTGGAAAGATGATGATATTCCTGAGATCATTGATGGACACAATTTTATAGATAGAATGGGAAGACATATTTCTATCCTGGCCCTAGATCCTTCAATAATTAGGGTAGGATCGAGACCCAGGCTAAAAAGATGTCTTCCTTTCTATTGTGGAATTATCCCTTCTTTTGCCTCCACTCATTCATCTTCTAAAAAATGGTTATCTAGAAACTTTGGATACTGTTTCTCATCCATGCATGAAATGTACTAGTGATCGTATGAAATTACTTTAGGCCTCCAGTATTGATGAGATGTACAAGTGTAAAATATTTTTGCGAGACTGGGATCAATTTGTGCAGTGTACATAAATGCAAGGTGGTGATTATTCTCAACGATCGATAGGTATAAGTCTTCCAGGCCTTACCTAGTAGCTAGGACTAAAGATAACACAGCTCAAGAGACCATCATAGGTTGTCTCTTTGGTCTATATTATTGATAGAATGTTTTACCTTTCATTAGCTCATCAAATCTGGGGATTTGAAAGAATTTAATAGAATATTTTCATGACAATGTATATTATTTAGGTTGACATTGCATGAATTTATCTACTTCGTGCACTTGTAGACTATGAGGATGACGATAAAGAAGCATCTCCTCCCATGGCCATGCTTCTTTATCACCATCCTCATAGTCTACAAGTGTACGAAGTAGATAAATTCATGCAACGTCAACTTAAATAATATACATTGTCATGAAAATATTCTATTAAATTCTTTCAAATCCCCAGATTTGATGAGCTAATGAAAGGTAAAAGATTTTGTCAATAATATAGATCAAAGGAAGAGACAACCTATGATGGTCTCTTGAGTTGTGTTATCTTTAATGTGCATATTTGTCAATTTTTTGACACTTTATAATTCATTCCGATGGAAGTGCTATACATCTGACAAATACAATGTCAGAGAAAAATAATTTATGACAATTCTTGTGATTATAATGCTATATGTCCGACAGGGAAACCTGTCAGAGATATGTTGTACTACCGTCACTCTTTTGACAATTAAAATGTCATAGATATCAAATTTTTGACAAAATATTCTAATAGTAATGCTATGTCACCGATGGGTTTATCTATCAAAAGTTGGTGGCAGATCCATCGCTATTCCAACAGTTCTAATGTCGGAAATGATATCTTTTTGACAGTTAGTTCCGACAGGGATTGTATATTTTTGATAGGTTTTTGTGTCAGAATTCTAATAGATGGACCGTAGGAAATGCCATAACAAAGTTGTTATCATGTGCAAGTTTCTGACATAAAGGAGTGTCCGTAAACTGATAGATGTCTCTTCCATTGCAATTTCCAGCACAAAAAATGTGACAGACACATGTGTCAAAATGCTGACAAATTAGCATTGCAAATCTGACAAATGGCCATCAAAATTTGACCTCAAATGTACTAGTGTCAAATCATAGTCTTGAATTATTCAACAGTGATCCCTAAGAGATGTGATAGATCTCTATCATTTTCTAGTGACTGGGAAAGGTTATAATTCTCAATCATATACCATGAAGCTTGCTTGACAACAATCCATATTGAGTGCAGTACCAAATCTTAAACCTGTCTCCAAAATGAGTCTTCACAAGACATACATTCTTCAAATTTTTCACCATTAGAAAGAAAAACAAAAAAATGCTTCTCATGTAGAACATCATCTAAAAGTGAGAAGCTAACTTGAGATAATAGAAATTCCTCCATCCTTTGATGTCACCAACCTCCAGAACTGAAGGTTCTAGGCACAAGAGTGGGATTAATAGGAGACTCAAAATCATTCACAACCTCTCCATCATCTGATGTGTCCTCATTTTCAATGCAATCATCATTTCCTTCTCTAGATTGTTCTTTGATTTTTCCTTTAAGACCATCACTAGCTCTAGCTCTACAAATCCATGTTGTGTGCCCCTTTTTCTTACAATAAAAACATCTATTGTCTCTTCTATTGTTATTTGTTTTTTAGTACGTTATGAATATAATGACTGATCTATTTGATGAGCTTCTTCTATGACTTCCTTTGTCCTATTTTCTTCTGCTAGAAGGGTTGAAATCAAATCCTCTAGAGTCTGGGAAGTGAGTTGACCTAGCGTAAAGACAACATTACTATATTTGGAAGATAAGCTATTTAACAAGATGGCCTTAGCATCATCATCATCAATAGGAGTGTTAACTTCTACAAGTTGTCTAATGCGAGACCTTAAATTACTTATATGATTGGACATTGTGATCCCATTTTCCATTTTGAATCTAAACAGTTGAATTTTGAGAGAAATATTTTTATTGAAAGATTTTCATCCAAACAACTTGTTTAAATTATCCCAAATCTCAATAGAAGTGTTATCTAGATCTATGTGATGAAGCTCAGAATCTATAAGAGCAGGACCAATAATAGCCTTGGCTTTATCATTTCTACCATTCCACTCCAATAGTTTATTTGCATCTGTGGGTGGTTTTTATGTTTTGCTTACTATGCCCCATAGGTTTTTATTCATCAATTGCATTTGGATTTTTATTCTCCATGTATGAAAATTGAAACCAGAGTATTTATCTAATGTAAACTCCATGTCAAGCCAATATAATCCAAATCAACAATTTTAAAAATGCAAGTGTGCTCACCTAAAGAAGTTGGAGACTTTTGTTAGAAATCATTTTTCTACAATGACATCCTAAAAAATCAGCATTTCATGCTATGAGTGCCCACTGTTGGAAGAATTGGGTCACTTTAAGAAATGGCTACAAGTCTACCAACACTTCATTCTACCAACACAGTTTTGTCCTCCATTTCCTAGTGTTATCTATCTCAAGAATAATCCACATATTCCACAAATCAATCCCAAGGTCACGCCATTATCTTGAGCCCAATAATCCTCCAATAATCCTTCACGCTATACACATTACTCTATTTTTCTTGTACATGAATCAAACTTTCATACCTTCATCACAGATTGAGGACTAAACTCCATTACCATGCGGGTAAGTACATATGATAACATGTTGTTACCTTTCCTCTCACTCCCCAAAATGCACAAGATAATAGTCTTAACGATCTTCGGAGCTTGCCACCAGCAAGAAAAAATGAATGAATGCTATGGTGGTGCTCTAGGTGCCCATCATTCCTATTGGTGCCAAAAAATGATGGATCACTTTTGGCCAACTGATAGGTACACACTAATACCTCTGCAATTCTAGCTTAATCAAGCCAAGGATGGTAGGCTTAAATTCACTTTAAACTATCGAATTCTCTATGTTGCACAACTGCATACATAAATAAACAAATTTCCTCCAAGGTGGTGAATGTTCCTTGGAGGAAAGAAACAAATCCTCTAATAATCTGTGTTCTATAAATCTTGACTAAAGTGGATTAAACTAAGGACTCAAAAGTAATATTTTTGAAATAATGATTATATAATCTACAAACCACAAAGTATGAACCAAATGACAATTTCCAAATTATAGTTAGATCAGTGCTTTCTAAAGACTTGGCCTACAAAGTCATAAAAATTTCAATCCTACGTATAATCAGAGACAGTTTTAAGCTAACTCACTCCTGTAAAGCGAGACCATCACCCTACAAGCTTCTATTGAAATAAAATTTAAAACAACTTATACAATAGGCCCTATGGTTTTTAACCCAACTTAAGAGCCCGAAAAAAAATAGTAATAGGTTCTTAGACCATGCTACCATTATTCAAATTGTACAAATTGGTCATAAATGAATGCATCAAATAGAAAAACATAGTAGGATACCCTAGTTCATAGAGTAATCTAAAAGACTAATTGAAAACATATAACTTATAACCACAAATAAAAAAGAAGAGCACTTATCTTTATTAATGTTGAAAAAAATAGTACATTAGAGTTCATATTGTAGTTTTGATTGAATTATATCCTATGAAAATATATCTTGTATTGTATTTTCTCTCTTTATATTTTACATTATGTATATATACATGTTTGAGTGGTTTTAACACCTCTTTAGGGTGAAAAGACACACCCTTATTACAAATTGTTTTGAAAAAATTATAAACTAACTAAAAAATAACTACCTAACTTTCGGATTTGGGCTTGGTTGAAAAACCATAACACCTCGTGGAAAGATAATATTTCCAATGGAGATAGCAAATTTGATTTCCCGAACTGGGTCTTTTTTAGATTTTTAAAATTCAACCATATTCTACCTCTGTCGACATCATCTTTGCAGCAGGTCAAAATTCTAGCATTTTCTGAAGGCTTTGATCATAGAATTTTGATTGTTCTTGTCATAGAGATTCCTTCCATAATATCTCAACCTTTTAATTGAAAACTAATGTAATATTTTATCCCATTTCATGTACTCCATAATTAATTATTGGGCATGGAGTTTAAGAGGCCATTTTTTAGGCTTTTATCACTATATAGGACTCCAAATTTTGCCCAAAATTTAGAGCTCCAACAGTTCCACCAACAAGAAATGGTGATTACATCATGTGTGCTCGGGTCTCCAGCCTTCCACAAGTGTGTTCTACCATAACCAATCATTTCTTTTCATGTTTTAGGATCTCCCTCAGATCGAGATCAATTCCTTGCA